>JBAIZL010000005.1:59800154-59815154 GCA_036971475.1 Prosapia bicincta | reverse complement strand
TTTTAACACGATAATATAGGAATTCCAGTTTTGATTCAATTGCGCTATTTTATTGTTGGAGTTTTCCCAGTGTTATTGTCTGCATATAAGCCAATAATCGGAATACTCCAGATTGTATAGACTAAAAAACATTGTTTCCAATCATAAATATTTCAGTAATATTATTCAGCTACAGTAATCCACGTTTGTACTCAAGTTTATTTTTATAGTGGGTTTGATGAAAAGTCAAAATAATATCTTTTACTCTTAAAAATAAATTCACCCATCGTTGTTGTTAAATTTATTATACCCAAATTTATTGTTCTTATAATAATTTGTTCACCATAATAATCTTATTTTATGGCCAAATCTAAAAATTTAAATTTTTTATTACTTACTGATTCTAAAAGAGAAAATTCAGTTTTCATTTCCTTTAACGTCGAAAAACTGAATGAATCACAGTTGTGAAACTGTGGAAATACGTCAATTTTTACTTTAGAAACACATCTGGCGATAATACGAAAGACAACCATCAACGTCTTTTTATAAACGATCCTTAGATTTTTAAAACAGTTTTAAATTCAATTATACTATACTTTAAGAAATAATAATACAATCAAAATATGCTTTACTATTATTATTCTGTCTTTTTATTTCATATAAAGAATAATTCCCACGTCGCGAAATAATTCTTCTACCAGCAACGGTTTCCCATTTATCAAAGGTGTGTTTCTGTATGGGCCTTGTAACTCACGCTACTGGCCTTTATTTTATTACTATTTTTTTTTACCAGGTGTTTCCTTTTGGAAATGTAAAATATTTCACCAATGTTCCTTCTTATAGTGTACAAGAGCTCATTTGAAATTAAACAGCTTGCATTAACTTACATTTATATTAACATATATTTAACAAGAAGTTTACTAAACAAAAGTTAAAATCAAAATAGTGAACTCAAAATCTCTTCCGAGGAAGGCGACATCGTCGCCGAAACTAGTTCGTTTTGTGTTTCTTTATTAAAAACTAATTTTTGGTGAGATTAGTTAACTATTTTGACTTTTACCTATGTGAATAGTTCTCGTTAGCTAAACTGTAATTAACTAAACAAAAATTTTATTTTTATCTTACGACTCATCTTTCCGATGTGTGGTAGTTTATTCCTAGAAGCATACTGAAGCTGATACATAGGCAATTGAAATATGATGAACAAAGGATTACCATGGAACATGAAAAAAAACTATAAAAACATTCATTTTAACCTAATATTCACCAGAATTATAGATAAGAATAAATTTCCTGCTTGTAGATAATCACTACAAACAATACATCACTATCTCCGTTCAGTATAGCAGTAAATGTCTGCTACAAATCACCTTTGTAACTAATGCATACATACCATTCTAAATTAAAGGTTAAGGAAAAAGTAAATATAATATAAGTAACATATAAACAAAAATTGATTCAAATACATTATTATAGATAAATTGGAAAAAAAGTATTATCTAAATCACTAGTTACATAATACTAAGAAAAGATGGGGGCTGCTTTTACAATATAAAATTTTAGAAATTATTATCGTAACATATAAAACAACGAAAATTTAATAAGTGAAAATTAAATACTCCAAACAATTACCACACACTATGTTGAAGAGAATATAAAATAGAATGCCCAAGTACTTGTAAATTATAAATAGGCGAAAATCAAAAGGAGAGTAAAAATATTCATTTGGTAACGCACAAACGATAAAAAACAAACTAACCTACTTATAAAAAGCCGAAAAATATATATAACAAATAAAAAAATACGTAAATGTAGTAAAACATAAAACCTACTTGTTAATAAGGTTTATATACAAAAGGATGGATTAGTAATGGGTTCAATATGACAAACAAATATTGGCCTTTTAATATTTAGATGAAATTAGTAGTTTTTATTTAGTTCTTAAATAATGACTTATGAAATTATGGCTAGTATCGCAAATTAGTTTGATTGGTGGAATGTGACAATTGCTATAAAGAATATAATTAATGATGAATAGGTTAAGCAGAATTTATTTATATTAAAAAAAAAGAAAATTGTATTACCGACATTGCAGATGAGTAATATAATCAAATTGCTTATAAATCTATAGAGTAGATGAAATTTAATGTTTTAATTTTAGTATAATTGATTTTTTTGTTTGTTTTATAACTCTTTTATTTACGTGTTTGTTAACAAGCTCATGCAAGTAATTATAATAATAACTTTACTTAATGATTTTATTATTCTGTGGGTAAAAATATAGTCTTATGAAAGTTAACAAAAAATCTTTTTTTTCAACTTGTTTTACTGTGTAGAACAAGAATATCAACTTTTTCCACGGAAAATACGAAAAGTTACTTTTCTTCATATTTTAAATGTTAGTCTGTAATGACATGAGACCTATAGCGCACTGCACTAGGTCTAGATTTGGTTGTAATTATATACAACATTATTATATACCTTATAATTAAATATACCTATGAAGTATCCAGTCAGGATAGATTTGGTTATAATTTTAGACAACATTACTATATACTTACATTAAAATATAGCTATGAATTATCCAGTCGGGATATATTTGGATGTAATTTTGGTAGATATCTATCCTCATTGGATACTTTATAGTAATGTTGTAATGACTATACTTTTGGTAGATAGTAATGTTGTATAAAATTATAACCAAATCTATTCTCACTGGATATTTCGTAGGTACGCTTTAATATAGGTAGATAGTAATGTTGTATACATTTATAACCAAATCTATTCTGACTGGATATTTCGTAGGTACGCTTTAATATAGGTAGATAGTAATGTTGTATACATTTATAACCAAATCTATTCTGACTGGATATTTTGTAGGTACGCTTTAATATAGGTAGATAGTAATGTTGTATACATTTATAACCAAATCTATTCTGACTGGATATTTCGTAGGTACGCTTTAATATAGGTAGATAGTAATGTTGTATAAAATTATAACCAAATCTATTCTGACTGGATATTTCGTAGGTACGCTTTAATATAGGTAGATATTAATGTTGTATACATTTATAACCAAATCTATTCTCACTGGATATTTCGTAGGTACGCTTTAATATAGGTAGATAGTAATGTTGTATAAAATTATAACCAAATCTATTCTGACTGGATATTTCGTAGGTACGCTTTAATATAGGTAGATATTAATGTTCTATACATTTATAACCAAATCTATTCTCACTGGATATTTCGTAGGTACGCTTTAATATAGATAGATAGTAATGTTGTATAAAATTATAACCAAATCTATTCTGACTGGATATTTCGTAGGTACGCTTTAATATAGGTAGATAGTAATGTTGTATACATTTATAACCAAGTCTATTCTCACTGGATATTTCGTAGGTACGCTTTAATATAGGTAGATAGTAATGTTGTCTAAAATTATAACCAAATCTATTCTGACTGGATATTTCGTAGGTACGCTTTAATATAGGTAGATAGTAATGTTGTATACATTTATAACCAAATCTATTCTCCCTGGATATTTCGTAGGTACGCTTTAATATAGGTAGATAGTAATGTTGTATACATTTATAACCAAATCTATTCTCCCTGGATATTTCGTAGGTACGCTTTAATATAGGTAGATAGTAATGTTGTATAAAATTATAACCAAATCTATTCTGACTGGATATTTCGTAGGTACGCTTTAATATAGGTAGATAGTAATGTTGTATAAAATTATAACCAAATCTATTCTGACTGGATATTTCGTAGGTACGCTTTAATATAGGTAGATAGTAATGTTGTATAAAATTATAACCAAATCTATTCTGACTGGATATTTCGTAGGTACGCTTTAATATAGGTAGATAGTAATGTTGTATAAATTTATAACCAAATCTATTCTGACTGGATATTTCGTAGGTACGCTTTAATATAGGTAGATAGTAATGTTGTCTAAAATTATAACCAAATCTATTCTGACTGGATATTTCGTAGGTACGCTGTAATATAGGTAGATAGTAATGTTGTATAAATTTATAACCAAATCTATTCTGACTGGATATTTCGTAGGTACGCTTTAATATAGGTAGATAGTAATGTTGTCTAAAATTATAACCAAATCTATTCTGACTGAATATTTCGTAGGTACGCTTTAATATAGGTAGGTAGTAATGTTGTCTAAAATTATAACCAAATCTATTCTGACTGGATATTTCGTAGGTACGCTTTAATATAGGTAGATAGTAATGTTGTATACATTTATAACCAAATCTATTCTCCCTGGATATTTCGTAGGTACGCTTTAATATAGGTAGGTAGTAATGTTGCATAAAATTATAACCAAATCTATTCTGACTGGATATTTCGTAGGTACGCTTTAATATAGGTAGGTAGTAATGTTGTATAAAATTATAAACAAATCTATTCTGACTGGATATTTCGTAGGTACGCTTTAATATAGGTAGGTAGTAATGTTGTATAAAATTATAAACAAATCTATTCTGACTGGATATTAAGTAGGTACGCTTTAATATAGGTAGATAGTAATGTTGTATAAAATTATAACCAAATCTATTCTGACTGGATATTTCGTAGGTACGCTTTAATGTAGGTAGATAGTAATGTTGTCTAAAATTATAACCAAATCTATTCTGACTGGATATCTCGTAGGTACGCTTTAATATAGGTAGATAGTAATGTTGTCTAAAATTATAACCAAATCTATTCTGACTGGATATTTCGTAGGTACGCTTTAATATAGGTAGATAGTAATGTTGTCTAAAATTATAACCAAATCTATTCTCACTGGATATTTCGTAGGTACGCTTTTATATAGGTAGATAGTAATGTTGTCTAAAATTATAACCAAATCTATTCTGACTGGATATTTCGTAGGTACGCTTTAATATAGGTAGATAGTAATGTTGTCTAAAATTATAACCAAATCTATTCTGACTGGATATTTCGTAGGTACGCTTTAATATAGGTAGATAGTAATGTTGTCTAAAATTATAACCAAATCTATTCTGACTGGATATTTCGTAGGTACGCTTTTATATAGGTAGATAGTAATGTTGTCTAAAATTATAACCAAATCTATTCTGACTGGATATTTCGTAGGTACGCTTTAATATAGGTAGATAGTAATGTTGTCTAAAATTATAACCAAATCTATTCTGACTGGATATTTCGTAGGTACGCTTTAATATAGGTAGATAGTAATGTTGTCTAAAATTATAACCAAATCTATTCTGACTGGATATTTCGTAGGTACGCTTTTATATAGGTAGATAGTAATGTTGTCTAAAATTATAACCAAATCTATTCTGACTGGATATTTCGTAGGTACGCTTTAATATAGGTAGATAGTAATGTTGTCTAAAATTATAACCAAATCTATTCTGACTGGATATTTCGTAGGTACGCTTTAATATAGGTAGATAGTAATGTTGTCTAAAATTATAACCAAATCTATTCTGACTGGATATTTCGTAGGTACGCTTTAATATAGGTAGATAGTAATGTTGTCTAAAATTATAACCAAATCTATTCTGACTGGATATTTCGTAGGTACGCTTTAATATAGGTAGATAGTAATGTTGTCTAAAATTATAACCAAATCTATTCTGACTGGATATTTCGTAGGTACGCTTTAATATAGGTAGATAGTAATGTTGTCTAAAATTATAACCAAATCTATTCTGACTGGATATTTCGTAGGTACGCTTTTATATAGGTAGATAGTAATGTTGTCTAAAATTATAACCAAATCTATTCTGACTGGATATTTCGTAGGTACGCTTTTATATAGGTAGATAGTAATGTTGTCTAAAATTATAACCAAATCTATTCTGACTGGATATTTCGTAGGTACGCTTTAATATAGGTAGATAGTAATGTTGTCTAAAATTATAACCAAATCTATTCTGACTGGATATTTCGTAGGTACGCTTTAATATAGGTAGATAGTAATGTTGTCTAAAATTATAACCAAATCTATCCTGACTGGATATTTCGTAGGTACGCTTTAATATAGGTAGATAGTAATGCTGTATAAAATTATAACCAAATCTATTCTGACTGGATATTTCGTAGGTACGCTTTAATATAGGTAGATAGTAATGTTGTCTAAAATTATAACCAAATCTATTCTGACTGGATATTTCGTAGGTACGCTTTAATATAGGTTGATAGTAACGTCTAAAATTATAACCAAATCTATCCTGACTAAATACTTCATAGCTCTACTTTATGTAGGTATATAGTAATGTTTGTATAAAATTATAACCAAATCTATCCTGACTGGATACTTCATAGGTATATTTTAATGTAGGCATATAGTTATGTTGTATAAAATTATAACAAAAAGTTATAAATATTTAGATTTTAAGTTTAGTATTATAATAAATTTACTTTGACGCAGTGCAGTGCGCTGTAGCTACTGCGCAGCTAGTTCACTCTATAGGCCTACATGCTATTACAGACTAACATTAAAAATGTGCAAAAAAATTAACTTTCCGTATTTTCCGCGAATAAACGTTAATATTCGTGTTCTATGCATTAAAACTAGTAATTAAAAAACAAAAAGTTAAAAAACCAATGTCATTAAGGCTATTCTTACCATTCAGTGACAATTCACTAGCTATACTAAAATTAAATATATTATATATTATAATAAGATTATATTATTTAAAATTAATTATTATTTTGCAATAAATAAAAAGTTTTAATATATATTCTACAGGTTAATTTGCATTATGACGTAACACGATTTTATTAATGACTCCAAAATTTAGAACTGGGGAGCCTATAAAGTAAGAACAGAGAACAACAGAGTTAGCATTTGGTGTCGATACTGATATCTGTACGGAAACAAATAGATGAAGTTTCATCATAATCAGAGACAGTTTTCGAGTTGACCTGGTTTAACTGACCTATATGGGTTCGTAAAAACGTTCTTTATCGAGATTTGCTTTCCTTGTGCCAAGAAGTCTTCGTATTTATTTGAGACTGAAGCGATTAAGTCGGCCGTGACATAGAACTGTTTAAACGTAAATAATATAGTTTTAAACCAACTTCCTTTGCTATACTGTGAAACGGTTCTTCGAACAGTGGGAGCTAGAATAGGAACTGCGAGGTACAGGTTCCATGAACCGTGGAGTTAGTTTTATACCTAAAGTAAAGCTTTTTCAAGAGAAGACATTTGCGATATAATGTATAAACATTTTAGCTCTACTTTCTGACATATTTACCGTCTAAATTTGTAGGTTAAAATAAATTTTACACATTTAATTATTTTTTTTTGTTTTTGACTTTTAAAGCGATAACTCGCGCGGTAAAAAAAATCATGAAGTTAAATCATTGCTTTCGCGTCACGCTATTTCTGAAACGTATAAACGTATATACCTTACAGTATATACCTTACAACATATGTTTTCACGTAACAGCTGATTTTATGTTACAGGTTATGTTGTAGAACAGCCGTTTTACATGTATGTTAACTGATCCCAGAAGGCGAAGCAATGTAAGGCAAATACTGACTTTTGATTGATCGTGTAGCTTCTAAGTACATGAAATATCTGTAAATTATTTGCTATGAGTTATAATAGCAACACGTGTTCCGTGTTTAATGTTTAATTTTATATCGTGTGCTGTGTATTATAAACTTGTTATTACCTTGAACTATTTTGTGTTTTCTATTTTTTTCTTGTAAAAATTAATATGGGTTGCCTACCACCAAATTACCGTTATAAAATAATGGAGAAAGGAATTCCTCAAATATATGGTTTAAATACAAATATTATAATATTTTGGCGTGAACTAAATACTCCAATTTTTACCTATATTTATATAAAAATTTCATTTCCAGTAAGTGCAGGGCTTTTGGGTATTTTACCTTAGAATGCTCCACAATGCAAGGAAATTTCGTAAACAGGCGCAATTTTACGTCCTCAAGCAAATTTCAAAATTTGTTTACTTCATTTCCATCAGTTTTTAGTATTTGAGGCCCATGTAATTTATTTTGAGGGTTGCATGTCTGAGGCCGAAATATTTTTTTCTAAAAGCTCTACGAATTTGCCAGTTATTGATGATGGAGTGGGAGGAGCTACACGACCAATAGAAAGACAGTATTTGGTTCACCTTCTAGGATCAGTTAATTTGCGTTTACAGGCAGATTATTATTAAAAAGTTTTGATCAACTGAAAATTAATTTATTTCAATTTTAATAAATCTCAATAAAAATAATTCAATATAACGATAATAATAAGTTATGTATTTTAATCCAATTTTTTAAACGAAAACATTTTTAGTCTGATTTTCCTACTGATTTCAAATGAATATGTTAAAAAAATTTGTAATCAGTAAATTTCAAATTAATGTTTTTGTTACCTAAATTATCCACAATTTACCTAATTTATTATTATTTGAACATTAACTACAATGTTAAAAAAATTTGTAATCAGTAAATTTTAAATTAATGTTTTTGTTACCTAAATTATCTACAATTTACCTAATTTATTATTATTTGAACATTAACTACAATGTTAAAAAAATTTGTAATCAGTAAATTTCAAATTAATGTTTTTGTTACCTAAATTATCTACAATTTACCTAATTTATTATTATTTGAACATTAACTACAATAAATATTAGCTTTTATTAAATACATTCCTCAAATAAAGATGAAAAATGTATAGATTCATTTTTTTGGCGATTTTAGTAGACTATTTGGTCTATTTTGTAATAACTTCTGTCGGAGTGATCTAAACCAATTTTTCTTTAAAGATGTCAAACATATTTATCGGTCGTAGTGCAAGGTTTCTGCGACTTTTACATATCCCCCAAAACGATTTGTAGCCCGTTATTTGCCTGATGTAAAAAAAAAACACAAAAGAAATAATTAATTGTTTTGATTAATTTACATCTGTTCGGGGGCAATTTAAATTCCGACGGCAGCCCAGCTCCGCGGGTAATTAAAACACCATATAACGTATTTATGGCGCGCAATCTGATCGGCTTTGTTTATGATAGGTTAATTGTTTTACAACGGTTCACAAACTCGGAACAGCCAAAAGTCACGTCCGAGTCGGAACGTTCAGTAATGGAGTCTATCAGATACTTTATGTGGAACCGGTTTAGTTACGGTTACCATGAGAAAACTGTCAGACTGCGTTTGTGACTATTTACTAGTTTAATATAAAACATTCATTTATTTCGAGATAATTAGGTCTTTTGTCTTTTTAAAGAAGTTCATTGTAGAAAGATGTTTCTCTCGCCGTGAAATAGAACATCAAGCCTTTTATTTATCTAGCCTTAAGAGCTAGACATGAAGGCCACATTTATCTACGAGCAACGTCCCTCCAAACATCAATCCTGTCGACTTCATTTTAGCTTCCAACATGCAACTTGAAACGTAATTCCCCTGAAATATTCAGATGTACTGCGCGCCGTTTGTTTGTTCTTTACAGAGTTCAACCCATTTCTTGTATTTTTACTTTCCGTGGTGTATAAATTACTTAGTTCTTTCATAATTGTGGTAAAAACTTACAAAACTCTGACTCAGTTCTTACTATTTAACATTTTATTCGAACAGTTTCAACAGCGATGCCGCCATCATCAGTGTATTAGATTTGCGTGTTGCCTGACAGTAGCGAACCTAGTATCTAACGGTTGAACTAGCGTCAAAGCATTCACCAATTAGCTCCAATGCCTTTAATATCATTGACACTAAGTCTTTTGTTTCTATTCTATGCGATATTTCCATTTCATTTGAGTAATATCAACCTATAAATTAACCATTTCCAGTTTACATTTTCAACAAGAAAATTTAATTTCGCTTTCGGTCGATACTCATTTCTAATATTTAATATTTTTAGTTTTTTCATCTACGGGATGTTTGCAATTGGCTATTGTTTTCTGTCTGATGACGTAACCGGTGATGACGTAGCCGATTCTATGATTGCTTAAAGCCCCTCATAATAACTTGCTCTACCAGTTAAATATTACCGTTAGTACGTGTACGTCAAACATATTAATTATTTTACGAATAAAATTTAAGTCACTACTAATGCTGAATACATATAGTGACGGGGCGTTTGGCTGATAAAACGGATGTTGCATCAAATTATAGTTATCATAGACTATAGTTCGATCAAATGTTGGATGTTTCAGAATATGTTTTTACTCGAAGATAATTTAAACATACCCTCGAAATAACCTCTACGTTAAGAGGAAAGAAGCTGTTGCCGTTAAACTACCACCATGTTTAGCTTTCGAGAACCTTCAAAAATTCAGTAAATAGAGAAATAATAATAAATGGGGGAAACTGTTCGCATTCTTCTTAAAATTCCCAGGTTA
Source organism: Prosapia bicincta (assembly GCA_036971475.1). NCBI lineage: Eukaryota > Metazoa > Arthropoda > Insecta > Hemiptera > Cercopidae > Prosapia > Prosapia bicincta. The sequence continues at coordinate 59,804,807 of JBAIZL010000005.1, read as the reverse complement.
TGACGTATAGTTGTACTCATTCTCTCCCATGTGAATGTGTTTTATAAGTTGCACCGTAATAACACATTTTTAATAAATCATTAAAATTTAATATGAACTGCTTGAAAATAAAATGAAGAATGATATTAAAAAATTTCAATGCAAAGTACTGCAGTAAATACCAGTTCAAAGAATTTTAATTATATGGTTAAATTATTCTGAAAGCTCCTTGTTTCTTTTTAATGAGGCGACACAAGTACATAGCTTTTCAAACTTTTCATCTCAGAAATTGTTTTATATAAAAATGTTTTTCACATTAAACTTTCAAAATTAAAAAAAAATACTTGGATATTATGCAGGAACTGAGGAGAGTTGAAACTTTTTTAGTTGACTTGGGACTTCGTTAAAAAAATATTTCTAAAGCTTTCGTTTAGTGCTCGTTAATATGTTACTAACCGTTTACATAACACAGAAATTCTTAATTAAATACATTTTTTTTTTAATTTATTGAAATTACTATTACGCAGCAGATCTGACTCTGTATGTCATGCATGTAGAAAAACCTTTGCTCTGCCTTCACGATCACGTGACGCTTTTCATATTTTAGCTTAAATTTAGTAATAACATATGTTTTTAAAAAACAGCTGATTTTATGTTATAGGTTATGTACTATAACAGCTTTATAACAAGGAGGTTTTTGTAAATTATTTTGTTAAAATGTTATTTTATAATATTCATCAATTCATATTTATATTAATATAAATATATGAATATAATATTAATATATAAATATATTATTATTATTATTATTATTATTATTATTTATTAATTATTAATATAACATGATTAATGTTTTTATTCAGTAAATTTGTCCACATCTAATGAAGGTTTTCTATTATTAACATTCTTTTATTACTATATAGTTTAATATATTTTATTAAAACCTGTATTAAGTAGATTTTTTCAAAATAAGAATATAGTTCTGTAGACATGTCCCTCTGCCTAATTTCGAAATGAGATCTGACTGTGTGCACGATAAATAGTCATTTCTACCAGTAAGTCATCTGACTGGTTTTTATTTAACATTATCTGATTTGAAAACATTTTTTCGTGTTGTAATTAATCAAACATAATTAATGACATCCTATAAACATCTTCTATTGGCCGAGACGTTTATGTACGTTGAGTATTGTGTTAAAATTGTCATTTGTGGAGTGAATGACTGAACCATTGAAATTTAAAGCTGGAATAAAGGATGGACTTTTATATTGAGGATTTACCTGAGTGTGGGAAAAACCATACTGTAAAACATATAAACGGCTAATGCTATGAGAAGGTCTAAATTTCTCAACCTCTATCCTTTACAGAAGTTTGACAAAGCTGTAATTCCCACAAGATATTCGTCTAACCCATTATAAGTTAAAATACATTTATTTAAGATGTGATTTGAATATAAATATTTGTACCATTAAATTTCTAAGATAATCTACTTTACTTGAGTTATTCCTTTATTAAGAGAAAATGGGAATTTTTACGATTTTAATTAAAAACACCTGCTTTAAAACTCTTTGTGGATTTATTGTAAAAGTTGTTTATAAATAATGCTTTCTAAAGTTTACAAGCAGAAAATAAAGAATATTTGCGGATATAAGAGTGCTCCACGCTAAAGTTTTAGACACGGAGAAGTGTAGTTAAAGATGTATGAGGTTTTCTACAGAATTATTTACATCGAAAACCACACAAAGTCAGGGAAAAGTTCGAGAAACTGCTTTCAAGTTTATAATTAATTAGTAATTACTTTACAATCTTTTATAAGTACGTTTTTTTTTAATTTTCAGCTACGTAAAGATATTAGTAAAAGCTTCAACCATCAGAATAAGCATTGAATGTTTTGGAGCAATATCTTAGATTATTTTTCAATTCCTTCTTTTAGTTCACACTTTACTGATATATATATATATATATATATATATATATATATATATATATATATATATATCTTGTACAAATTTTCAATCGTTAATAAAAATACGTTTTTATTTATCCAATCAATTTCAAATTCACGTTTTAAACCTATAGTGGATGACAATTGATGTGAATACGGCGTTTTCAAATATTTATTCAATAACTAATTTATAAAAAATTGTGGGATCAAAGTTGGATTCGAACTGAGTTTCTCCATTTTCGAAGTCTAGCGCTTTGATACTGAGCTAGAAATATATTTCTCAAAATTGTAAAAGAAAAGCGAAAAGAAACTACAACACAATACAAGAGACGAAAAAAGCGTATACATAGTAACAAACAAAAATAATAAGTCCAACACCATATATAAAAAAAATGCAAGGAAATTCGCTTTCTATTTTCCCACTTAATACTATTATTTTGCCATCTGTAAATACATATTTATGTTCACTGTAATTATAAAATTAAAAAATAAAATAAAATTTTTTCTTTGTTGACTTGAGTAGTAATTGACTTTAAAAAAAATTGTATTACTGGTTTTCTAAGAGTTTCGTAACTTTTGATGTTTCAAAAATGTATATTTAATTTTATTCTTCAAAAACTATTTATAGTTTTTTAGTTACGAAGCGTAAAAGAATTAAAGGTTTTATGATTATTGTTTTCATAAAATATGCTTTTATTATAGCAACTTTACAATTGTGCACGTAGTGTCACTGAGTGATTTAAGTTGTCTACTTAAGCAAGCCCTCAGTGTTCGCTTCACAAGCCTGTTATTGTTACAACACATCCCTTTCGGCTTCTAGCAACCTCAAACTTTGTTGCTTGTAGTCTGAATTGTATTAGGTTGAAATTTTAAATTCCCCATGTAAAATGTATTAAGGTAAGTCCTTGACAAGTACTTAGTCGTAAGATTTTTTAGGTTTTACTTGAAAATCAATTGTGAACAAGAAATGACTGTTAATTGTCGCTAGTATAGTGGATTACACGTAACTGTGTTCTCAGAATTTATTACTAAAAGGGAGCACTACAATATATACGCATATAGTATGTTAAATAGTACATGGCTTAATAGTATCATTTGGATTTATTTAAAAAGTCTCCTATTAAGATTGCTTTGGTTAGAAACAAGTAATATAAAAATTAAAAAAAAATAAATTCCAACTAAATCAACAAATAAATTTTAAAAAAATTTATAATTACAATTATTATAAATATTTATATAGGCCTACATTTGTCAGAATAACAACAATAAGTGGCAAAGTAGAAACAGAATTTCCATGCAGTTTTCCATTTTCTCTTCCATTCGGGAATGGATGAGTTTGCGTAGGAAACTTAATTCATGTGTAACTATATTATAATATACAAATATAGAAGTGTAGTATAACGAAGTACATGTTTTGAAACACTGCTTTATGAAGTAGTGTTATGAACCTAAGTATCTATGTTTGTATGACAATAATGTAAGTTTTAACCATTATTTCTGGTTTTATACATTTAATTATATTTTTTTTAACTGTTTAGAATTTACATTATAAAAGCGAAAAAAATAAAATTGATGAAGCCTTTTCAAGAATTACAATTTTAATATTATTCAAAAAACTGCAAGAATATTTACAAAATTTTACACGCAAAGAACGGTAGCCATAGAAAATTAAATGGGAAATACAAATAAAAAAAATATATAGTTTACAATTACAATGTGTAAAATTATTATGTAAATATTTCTCTCATATCTGTGGTTTTTAATATGTTTAAAGATATCAAATAAATTTATTTTACATAGCTATATATAGGGTATTTAATAAATACAGTAAAATGCATTTTGTATTGCGATATAAAATGCATTTAGTATAACACACACACACACACACACACACACACACACGCGCGCGCGCGCACACACACACACACACTGGGAAGTTGTAACGGTCTGGAAGGCCGTCCATATTCGGAAATTAATAATTTCTTATTTTTTAAATAACAATTTTAATATTTAAATAATAAGGTTTTAATTTATGGTATAAGGAAACGTTGTAAAGAGTCAAGAAGTCAGTAAATTTTGAATAAGTATTATTAAGACAAATTAAAAATTATAAAAGCATGAAACTGTAATAACTAACTAAATTTGACAAACGAGAGTGAAGTGAAAAATTTCTAAGTGCCGAAAAATGCTAACTTGAGAACCAGGTTACGAAGAACTATCACTAACATTTTGAAATGACCAGCAAGATCCAAAATAAACAATAATAAACACACACACACACACACAGACACACACACACTCACTCACACACACACACACACACATACACACACACACACACACACACACACACACACACACACACACACACACACACACACACACACACACACACACTCACACACACACACACACACACACACACACACACACACACACACACACACACACACACACACACACACACACACACACACACACACACACACACACACACACACACACACACACACACACACACACACACACACACACACACACACACACAAGTAATGTTCACAAATATTTCAATATTAAAACCTAATATTTTCCCTATTTAATATATATTTACATTATCATACATTACTCACTCATTTGTATAAATTTTTTTTGAGCGGATTGATACTCAATTCTGATGCAATTTTAAGGTAACTGCAAATTTCAACATGCATCACATATAAGTTTGAAAC
>JBAIZL010000005.1:59772654-59795154 GCA_036971475.1 Prosapia bicincta | reverse complement strand
CACTGTTTTATTTAGGTCTAATCCGTTAATAGTTTATTTACACTTAGCTGCACTTACACTGTATGTCAGTTAAGCTTTTATTCTCTTCTCTACATTACAAATACTGTTTAATTTAGGTATAATCCGTTAGTAGTTTATTTACACTTAGCTGCATTTACAATATATGTCAGTTAAGCTTTTATTCTCTTCTCTACATCACAAATACTGTTTTATTTAGGTCTAATCCGTTAATAGTTTATTTACACTAAGCTGCACTTACACTGTATGTCAGTTAAGCTTTTATTCTCTTCTCTACATTACAAATACTGTTTAATTTAGGTCTAATCCGTTAATAGTTTATTTACACTTTGCTGCACTTACACTGTATATCAGTTAAGCTTTTATTCTCTTCTCCACATTACAAATACTGTTTTATTTAGGTCTAATTTATTAATAGTTTATTTATACTTAGCTGCACTTACACTGTATGTCAGTTAAGCTTTTATTGTCTTCTCTACATCACAAATACTGTTTTATTTACGTCTAATCCGTTAATAGTTTATTCACACTTAGCTGCACTTACACTGTATGTCAGTTAAGCTTTTATTGTCTTCTCTACATCACAAATACTGTTTAATTTAGGTCTAATCCGTTAATAGTTTATTTAAACTTAGCTGCACTTACACTGTATGTCAGTTAAGCTTTTATTCTCTTCTCTACATTACAAACACTGTTTTATTTACATCTAATCCGTTAATAGTTTATTTACACTTAGCTGCACTTACACTGTATGTCAGTTAAGCTTTTATTGTCTTCTCTACATCACAAATACTGTTTTATTTAGGTCTAATCCGTTAATAGTTTATTTACACTTATCTACACTTACACTGTATGTCAGTTAAGCTTTTATTGTCTTCTCTACATCACAAATACTGTTTAATTTAGGTATAATCCGTTAGTAGTTTATTTACACTTAGCTGCATTTACAATATATGTCAGTTAAGCTTTTATTCTCTTCTCTACATCACAAATACTGTTTTATTTAGGTCTAATCCGTTAATAGTTTATTTACACTTAGCTGCACTTACACTGTATGTCAGTTAAGCTTTTATTCTCTTCTCTACATTACAAACACTGTTTTATTTACGTCTAATCCGTTAATAGTTTATTTACACTTATCTACACTTACACTGTATGTCAGTTAAGCTTCTATTGTCTTCTCTACATTACAAACACTGTTTTATTTACGTCTAATCCGTTAATAGTTTATTTACACTTATACTGTATGTCAGTTAAGCTTTTATTCTCTTCTCTACATTACAAACACTGTTTTATTTACGTCTAATCCGTTAATAGTTTATTTACACTTAGCTGCACTTACACTGTATGTCAGTTAAGCTTTTATTCTCTTCTCTACATTACAAACACTGTTTTATTTACGTCTAATCCGTTAATAGTTTATTTACACTTAGCTACACTTACACTGTATGTCAGTTAAGCTTTTATTCTCTTCTCTACATTACAAACACTGTTTTATTTACGTCTAATCCGTTAATAGTTTATTTACACTTAGCTACACTTACACTGTATGTCAGTTAAGCGTTTATTCTCTTCTCTACATTACAAACACTGTTTTATTTACGTCTAATCCGTTAATAGTTTATTTACACTTACACTGTATGTCAGTTAAGCTTTCTCTTCTCTACATTACAAATACTGTTTTATTTAGGTCTAATCCGTTAATAGTTTATTTACACTTATCTGCACGTACACTGTATGTCAGTTAAGCTTTCTCTTCTCTACATTATCTCAACATCATCATGATGTTGGTACTGTTCGCCAACGAAAAGCTTTGAATTGTAAATTCAATTATAATTCTTGTATTTGTATTTTGACATAGTTCTTTATATATATATATATATATATATATATATATATATATATATATATATATATGCATAAATGTATATTGTGTATATGTATATATATTTATTTATATCTTTATATAAAAATGTATACTATACGGTTATGGAATATTTTAATGGAGCATATACGTATATAACATGTACCGACTTGAGCACGTGGCTTTCAAATTTAAAAATATATTGATAATATTTTTATTACACAAAATTTTAAAAAAATGTGTACATAAAAAGTAAATGTAACGTATATGTACCTGTACCGTATATGTATATTGTTTATGCGTGTATATAATATATATATATATATATATATATATATATATATATATATATATATATATATATATATATATATATTGTATACAATATACAATATGTATGAGTGTATATAATGTATAAATATTTTGTATTTCAAAATAATTTTTCTATTAATAATTTTTAATTTTAAAGAACTTAAATGATTTTGTGTGATTTCAATATAAAATAAAAATATTCTTAATAATTAAATACTAAGCGGACATACAATTTTATTACTGCGCATATAGTCATAACGCTCGATAAGGAATAGTCACTTCTATCGGCACTCACAAAGTGGCGCAAGCCGTTATTTATATAATTATAACCTACTTGACGACTCAGCTGATATTAAAAACATCATCAAAACATACTCATTGAAATACAAAAGGTACTTGTTGGGTTTCATATTGGATATTATGTTTTAAAATTTGTTTAAATCATTCGAGTAAAAATGGTTCTTCAAATAAAATAATTTTGAATTAAAATTATTCAAATGTATTAAAAAAAAAACCTCTCCATATTAATAATAACTACTTTAAAATATAAGTAATCTGACAGTAGGGGGGCGATAGAAAGAATAAATTTAATGAATAATATTAGATAGAATCTTGTGCAGGTTTTTAGAGTTCTGAAACAAAACAGCAATTTTGAGTGCCGTACGGTTTATCTGTGTAAATGATTTTCATTTCAAATATTAATAGGGCCTATTATTGTAGTACAAAAAATTTAAACATGTGTTTGTCTGGAAAATGTATTGAGTTTTTTGTTATGATATATAGCTTATAAGGTTTAAACTATATATTGAAAATATTCAATATTATCAGAACTAGTCCTTCTATATGGCATATACAAGCAATGTTATCATAACAATTGAAATTAAGAAAACGTTAATCGATATTATTTTTTACCTACGGTACATTGTGCGTGCGTTTTAATTAGAAAAGCTCATTATAATTTGTTACATTAATTGCGTTTTGCAGTAATTAAATCAATGCCCCTCTGCTAATGAGGTCTGCATTTACCTCCCTCCGCGGTTACATCACCCTTAATATTTTACCCCTATATCTGTGTTTTGTCCGTTTTTACTAAATGCCTTTTGCCAATCCAAACCATTAACCGTTAAAATAAAATATCTATTTTTTATTAGTAAACGGAAAGGATATTTTTAACGGTATATAATAAAGAAATATAGCAATTTTTTTTGTTATATTTCAATTCAAGCTTTTATCTAACAGAGGCGTAAACAAGAAAGGTAATGCTGACTAATGGAGTTACATTTATTAATGAAGTGATCCAACCATTTTACTGAGGTTGGGTTTTAAACCCCAGAAGAATTATAAAGTTTATTTTAAATTTAAAAATTTTTTAGATTTTTATTTTAAAACCTTTTTTTAAATATAAATCTGTCTTATATCTTAAAACTTATATGAAATCGACCAGTTTTGTAAACAATTTTATAATAATTAAATAATAAAAATAAATACAACTCACAAATATACAATTTTTTATTTCAAACGCGTTTCGACGACTACTTTGTCGTCATCTTCAGTGAAAATACACAAATGAAATTAACTAAAAAATATATATATATATATATTAAACTTAACCTATAAAGTTTTAGCAAAGGTAAAAACAAAAGTGAAAATCAGATCTGGGCATTGTCAAATTTATAGCCACAGCTACTAATATAATTACATTAAAATAACATATGTTAATTATAAATATTTAATTTTGATGAGCCTATATTACTGGTAAAACATAATAATAATATTTAAATAATTTAAAAAATTTAAAAAAGATAGTATTTAACAATTAATAAATTAAAAATAATATTGAATTTTGAATTGGTCCTAATTCATTATTAACAATTTTATCTTTATTTCTATTTATAAATAAAGTTTCCCATGCATCTAATTCATTAAAATTTATCACATTTTTTAAAAGGACAACATTTTTACTTTTAAATTCATGTTTTTCGTCCAAACAATGTTTTGCCATAGCTGATTTTTCAGTCCTATTAAATTTAACATTTGTGTATTTTCACTGAAGATGACGACAAAGTAGTCGTCGAAACGCGTTTGAAATAAAAAAATTGTATATTTGTGAGTTGTATATATTTTTATTATTTAATTATAACTTTCACTCACAAGCCAGCTCGAATATTATTTATAATTTTATAATAGTTTGAAACTCTCGTAAGGAAATTCAAATTACACAATTTCAAGATAATTTTCATAAAGAAACAAGTAATGTAAAAACAATTCAAGTCGATTAATACTGAGGCCATAAAAGAAAAATATTGGGCCTTTTTATTTATAAATGCAATTAATATAAATATGTACAGTATATAAATTGATCACAATATTAGGTGGCAAAATAGAAAGCGAATTTCTCTGTAAATTTTCCATTTCCTTCGGTGTATATGGTATTGGACTATTATTTTTGTTTCTTACTATTTTTTCGCCTTCTAATAATTTATGAAGCTGATGGGGGTCATTCTATTCATATCTTGTGTAATTTTATATGTATATATTTTTATATACATCTTTAAGTTACAGATTTCTAGCTACGGGAAAGTTGGTTCAGTGCCAAAGTGCTGAATTTCAAACACGTAGTTACTAAAATTTAAATTATGAATAAATATTTGAAAAAACTGTGTTAACATAAATTGTACCTGCTGACACGCCTCCAGGTATATGTTTCAAGGATAGAAATGACTAGCTTATTTACACACGGTGCTTTGTATGCACTAGAATTGCATCTCTCACAGAACTAGCTACATTAAATACAAATTGCTATATACTCCTAGGTTAGTCTTAGATATATTATTAACGACTGAAAATTTGTACAAGATATATTTACGGAGAGTATGAGCTAATAGAAGGAATTGAACAAGACAACACTAAACTGGAGAGGCTATGAAATATTAGTAGCCTATACAATGTCTGCCATGACTTCAGTCTGCTTAACATTGTTTGCTGAAGTACGCTTAATTGATAAATAAAATTTATGATGGGCTACGGCTCATAGTCTATAGCTATGGCTCATAAACATACGAGACAATCTTTGTATTAGATAGTGACGTTTTAAATTATTGTTCAAAATCTAAGTTAAAATATAAGTTTGCTTTGAAATTTATTAGTTTTATAGTTGTATTTAGGAACTGCGATCTTTTTGCTGCCAACATACGTATTTTATAGCAACTCCTACTTGTTTTAGTTATTTTTATCCATCTAACGCTTTGGCATTGCTAACAACACTTAAGTGGGTATAAAATAAGTAGATGAAGTTAGGAATGTTACGTTTTAGTACCATAGAGATAAAAATTGATACGCTAAATTATGATTTACTAACATAATTTACTAAATAAATACTGTGGAAGTACTGAAATTTAATGTAAAGTACCCTTTCTATTTGGAAAGCTTTTAAATTGACAGGAAATATATTAACTCATTTATAATTTTAGGGTTAAAGTGTCATTTAATTTTTTGAAATTCTTTCTTTGAGTTATTTCCTCTTAGTTCTCCCAGAATGTAAATACGCTAACATCCTTTGAAGGGATTTTCGGATCGTTACTTTTGTGTGAGTAACGTAAAGTATAACGTAAAATGACCTAAAGTTCATCATGGTAAGAGAGTTCATTTTTTGTTCCCATCTGTATAACAAGAACGTACATTTTTTATTGAGGCTAGATGCGAGATAGTACATAGATGGCATAGACAAGCCTTGCTCTATGTTTGAGGTCACATACTAAATCGCGGTTTAATTGAAGTACAATTATCTTGCAACATCGGCGTCGTCTGTGACAGTTGTTTTAGGCGTAGTCAATCATATGGTTGAATGTTTCCATTGTTGTGCTAGTGGGCGTATGCTTGCTGATTCTATTTCCTGTCTGCCATTTGAAATAGTGTGCTTTTATTGTATGTAATCAGTTCTAAACTCAACAGATCACAGCTGAATGTCTCTTGTAAGCAAAGGATACAATTGTACTCGTTTGTATGAAATTATGCTTTATCGGTGACATTTGCAATATAGATAATGTGTCTTAGACAATTTTATTTTATTTTCTCACTTAGTTGTAGGGTGATTTGTAGCCAGTATATATTATCGAAGTTTTATTTAATTTTTGATATATTACTAAGGAAAATTAGAGAAATAAATATAGCTCAGCTAATATATTTCGTCCATCCGGTCTTTGTTCACGCTAATGTCAATATATTGAGGGAGTTGCAGAAAGATAAATGTAAATCAATAAAAACAATTTAAAACAGGGAAGGATACTGGGTGAAACAAAAGCAGATACACGAAAATAAATCTTAGCTCCCGTAAATAAATAATTTTACTAATTAATAATAAAGGTGAAAACTATTAGTGAAAATATTAGTGAAAACTAATTTTGTAATTAAAATAAAACATTTTCCTCTTAGCTTTACGTCCCTCGTAGGACCTCGATGTTATTCACAACTTTACATTGTCGTTTATTTCCTACCTTCAATCTGCTATAGTGATGTTATGCCTCCAAAACACTAGTTGAGAAAAACGCCTAAAGTTGAATTAATAATGTCAGAATCATTCAAACGCTTTGTAGAAAAATCTTTCAAACCAGTTTAGTTTCTAGAAGGGCATGCTGTCCCCAAGAACATAAGATTACTATCCATATTCAAACCTCTGTAAATTGCCAGTGAAAATGTATATCTATATTGTTGTATTTTGATATAATTTCCATACTTGTATAATAATAACGAACCTATGAGACATAATATAGGAGAGGCAGGGTAAAATTTGGACCATATGGTAATGTAGCCAAATAATAGTAGTACGTTTCAATATTACCGTACGTATAGTGTGGCCACGTATCCGTGCATTTGGCCTTTCGTGTGCTAACACTTCTGAAAACATGTTAGAAATTGTTAGATATTGAGAATCTTCGATACATCAACAGCTTCTACATCTTATATGCCTACGAATATATCAAGAATGTTTGTTATTTCATACCGCCTCACGTATGTCAGTGTTTTTTATAGTCCTTAACATGTTTGTAGGAAAATATTTATACTGACCCGACCATCTACCCCCCTCCCCGTCTTGCCTAGATCCCCTATCTGTCAAGGCCAAGTGCACGGCCAAATCGAACCCATAACCTTTAGTTTCGAAGGCAAGTGCTCTAACCACCTGACCACGCAGTCAAATTAAAGTAAATGTGTGTTGAATTAAGAGTACAGTGCAAGGCAAGGTGTATATACCAAGGTTTATTTGGAGTAGCTCGTTCTGTGAGAGATAAAAGTCCAGTGCATAGACTAAAATAATTTCTTCCCTTGGGGGCGTGTAAGGTATACTCAGATGACCTAGCAGTGCAAGCGCCCAATTGCTTTATTAGGCTCTGACAAATTGGGCATAACAAACAGCTGATATCTCTAAAAGTATCAGAACCCCGGTCTTTTCCTTTTCTTATCATGTAAACGATGAAAATAAAATGAACTTTAAAAAACTGCTGTTTTCACTTATGAAAGAAATATCTCAGCTTTTAGAAGAAAACGCCCGCTGTTAGCGGTTGTGTTGGGCGTAACGATTTGCTCTCAGTTGCTCGTATTACTTGACATTGTGTTTAAAATGGATGAAGTTTACAGTTTGCCCACCAGGAGAACCGAGCTGGAAGAAATGCGGTGATAAACCCCTACATTTGGCCCAGCTGTTAGTGTACTACCCTTTGCAGAATTGTAAAAACATCACCCCTCCTACCACAACACAGGTGAAGGCAACTGACACAGGCACAATATCAACTAAAATGTTCAGGCGAACGTTCGTGACTGGGCTAGTACTAACTGGCGCGTGCGAGAGACAATACTGTGGAGTTGAAGGGTATGTTAGGTAGATGGGATTTTCTGAGAATACTTCCCCGCACCTCGTACGTCGCCTCAGTTCTCCTGGTGGGCGAACTTTAACATGTCTGTCCACCGTGGCACCATCCGCAGCGTGTTCTGTCTTTAAACCACAACGTATTATTTCACTGCAATAAGTAATAATGACGCGAAACGGTATTTCTATAAACATCGATAAGTTATAATGTTGTTTTATAATGATTACAGCTAATAAACCGAGCAAACTGAGACCTACTGACTCTTAGAATGCAATTTTAGTTTTGCGACTGCGAGTAATGCTTTAACCCGCTTCACAAAAACGCTTCACAATTCTATTATAATACATTCTTCTATTTGACAATTTGTTTTCTCTTCTAATAACATTCACTAACGTATTCTGACAGCATATGTTTGGAAAAAACATTTTATTCATACTTAAAAGTAGTTTGAAAACGTAAAATGTTACAATCTATCAAAGTAAATAATAATATTGTTTTAGTTGTATCACTGCTTAAAACTACAAAATCATTTTAATATCTAGGCGGGAGGTTAGTTCAATTAAAATTGTGAAAATATTTATTCTAATTAATTATTTATTATGATTCTTTTAGTAAAGTTTTGAACGAAATGAGCGTGCTTTTTCTCAAAAGAAAACTATGAAGTATCAAAACAGTAAATATTGAAATGTTTAAATTAAACTTGTAAATTATTGTAGGTAAAATAATAAAAATAATTTAAGTTAAATGTTATTTTAGTTATATACAAAATTATTTATTTCCGTGGAACCATAATTTACTTCAGAAACAAAAAAGTTTCATTTAAATATCAAAGGGAGAGAAAGTATTCTTGTGAAAAGTGTATATTTCGAGTTAGTTATAAAAACAAGGAGTAAAAATAGTGCCCGCTACAAAGGCTCCAGATTCCAAGCTATTTGCAGTTGTTTTTATTAATCCAACTGTAGGATGTAAACCTCGGGCCGTTATGTCAAACTTTACCATCTGGCGAGTTCAACTTGAAGATATTATCCTCCACAGATATAAAGATGCATCACTGAGTTTAACGCTGAAGACATATGTTCATAAGACCAAAGTTTCAATTCTTAATTCAAACATCATTCAAAATATTTTGATTCATATAATTGAATGAATTAATCAAATATTTACTAGAGATTTAACCTGGGCTTTTTGGGTTGATTGAGTAAAAACCTTGATATATATATATATATATATATATATATATATATATATATATATATATTTGTGTGTGTGTGTTTGTGTGTGTGTGTGTGTGTGTGTGTATGTGTGTGTGTGTGTGTGTGTGTGTGTGTGTGTGTGTGTGTGTGTGTGTGTGTGTGTGTGTGTGTGTGTGTGTGTGTGTGTGTGTGTGTGTGTGTTTAGCATTCAGTAAACCTATACTAATGATGTACATGTAGCTTAGTTGTCTGTTTTGTCAAGCCGGTTTTCGAAGGTATGGTAGTTTCTCCATTTTCAAGCTACTTAGGGAAGATATATTGAATGAACTTATAATGCCAGAACGTCTATTGCCTTCACATTTTCACGATATTATTGGGTCGGTGTTCACTGTACTTATCTACTGTATTTACAGAGGGACGTTATCTGCGGAACAAATAATTTATCATATTTGGCCGATTGAAGTATTTCATTAATATTTGTATTTAATTGATTAATTATGTTATTTGTATGCTTACTCATTTCTAAATATTCCTTCTTTGACGTATTGGTCTATCGTGAAAAATGTGTATTTATTTTCATGACATATAAGTGGGCTTGAATTGTATATGTTTGGTATAATGTATGCTTTCAGTTGTTTAAATTTATAATAAGTTATAGTTTGTCTTATATATTGTTTATTACAGTCAGGGCGTTCTGTTGTATAAATTATATTATTTAATACGTGACAGATTGTTTCCGATAGGTTTATTCTTTATTAAAGTTTCTGATGTCTTATATGTTATACATCAGATGTTAAACATCATATTGTTGTAATTAAATAATAAAAATATATACAATTCACAAATATACAATTTTTTATTTCAAACGCGTTTCGACGACTACTTTGTCGTCATCTTCAGTGAAAATACACAAATGAAATTAACTAAAATATATATATATATTAAACATAACCTATAAAGTTTTAGCAAAGGTAAAACTTTATAGGTTATGTTTAATATATATATATATTTTAGTTAATTTCATTTGTGTATTTTCACTGAAGATGAGGACAAAGTAGTCGTCGAAACGCGTTTGAAATAAAAAAATTGTATATTTGTGAGTTGTATATATTTTTATTATTTAATTATAACTTTCACTCACAAGCCAGCTCGAATATTATTTATATCATATTGTTGTTTTTAAGATTTTGACTAATTATGTAATATTTTAAATTGAAAACAGCTACTTGTTTGTTTGTTGAGTTCATTATTTTGATGTTTTGGATATTGTAGTTTGGTTGTTATTTTACTTCCATCAAATATAGAGTGAGATATTTTTAAAATAAATAAAACCTCTAAACCACAAATAACATTTATTTAAACCTTATGTACATTTCGATTGCCCAGCAATCATCTTCAGAGGTATTTAAAAAATACAACTCTGTATTTTTTAAATACCTCTGAAGATGATTGCTGGGCAATCGAAATGTACATAAGGTTTAAATAAATGTTATTTGTGGTTTAGAGGTTTTATTTATTTTAAAAATAAACATTACGCCACAGTTGCTTCATACAGTTATAGAGTGAGATGTAAGTAAAAAGTTTTCTTGTGCTGGCGTGATTGGACTGGTGAGATAGTGTATATATTTTCTATAATTCTTTTTGTTTAGGTTTTACTTATGTAATATTTATTTAGTAATTTATAATATTTATAGTATCAAGTGTGTTAATAATTAGACTTAAGATATAACCATTAGGTCCGTGATTTTAATAATTTGTATCGTCATACACTTATGGAGAAGTTATTTGTTTTAATGCTAGAGAAAAGTGACTCCACCCGTTATTCAGTATATTATAATATTGTATGAGAGGTAGGTTTTATGAAATGCTTTATTTATGTATTTTATTATCTGTACATTTTATAACACCATACTTTATTAATTTATTTTTTCACCCATATTTCTTAAAGCATATTACTTTAATAACAGAGTTTGTAATTCTGAATTTATTACGTAACTAGATCTCAAGTTTTAGGTTAATGTCTTTATTTCATAAACAAGAATGTATACACGACTGTCAGCATTTTCTAGAGCTAGATATGTCGAGCAACAACACAGCAATGTGTATTTTCCTTGGCGTCGTACAGAACTTTCCAAGACTGGTCTCTGTATCTGTATAAAATAACAATAACAACTTATATTGCTAAGGAATAACATCTGTTTCTGGGTTGGAAGTTATTTCTTAAAGAGCTACTTTGCATGAAATAATAAAAGAGCTGATTGTAAAAACGTTCGTGTTTAAATTAAGTTGGAATGCGTTTTATTTCACAGATACATCGTATTTGTAAATTGATTATAATTATCTTTCAATTATTTTTACAAACTGTTGTAACAGTGTAACTGCAAATTTATTATATATTTAAATAATATTGAACTGAAAACTTTTGTCCTAGATTGATAATTAAAATCTTTAGTTTGTCTATAATTTCCCTTTGATAAATTTAATTGAACAAGGAAAAGCAAGAGGAGTAGATAAAAATCGGTTTGTTGAGACTCCATTTTGTATAAAAGAAGATGAACTAAAATCGCTACCAGAATGTAAGATATTCTATACTAATTTTAAAATTAAAAAAGAATTTCTCCCGCCAAGAATAAAGGATCCTTGGTAAATCGTTACCGCATTTGAACAATCAGAAACTGTCGGTTTGCATGATAGCCGTGATTACTAGATTGTAAGGGCGCTTGTCGCTAAACGGGTGTTCTCTATCCCATCTTTAGTGTTCCTGTTGTTAGAGATGACAAAGGAATGGCAAGTGCACAGCAAATTCTGACACAATCTTAAATCTTTTTCCATTATGCCCATTTTCAAACACTTATTTTTAAAGTTTTAATAAGATGATGTGGCTAAATATTAAGTTGTAGGTCAGCTTATGTTATTAAATTCTTTAAGCGGAAAATTGTTTTTCTATCCAAACTGCCGTTTCTATTATAAATAAAGAATTTTATAATAAAGCTATAGAAAACTACTGTAACTCAAACCTGTTGTATTGAATATAATAAGCCACTATCAGTATAAAGAAACTGTTATAGCCTAAAGGGTTGTAAATTTATAATTATACTGAGGTGGAACCTTTGCAGTGTACACAGATGGAAAGCCAAAATAGTTTTACACAGAATCTGGCAGAAAATAATGACTAACACACTATAGTTAATGCAAGTAATAAATATTATTGGTTTGGGGGATTCACTAAATACGTTTATTGGAGTAAATAATTTGAAAAAAAATATACCTACAGTATATAATAATGAGAATTAAAAAATATATATTTAATGTAAAAGTAAAGGAACCGACAACAGATGGTAAAAGATTTTTTCACTCAAAAGTTTTGTAATAAATTTTTATTTTTTTACTATCAATGTAAATAAATTTATATATATGCTTCTCTCTTTGAATGATATTGTTAGATGCAAAGTACTAGGTATTTCTAAAAGTAAATCTCAAGTTTACTGTTTCTCAGGTTGTAAACCCACGCTTATTTTATAAAAAATAACTATAAACTTTTTTAAGCATAGTTTGTGAGGATTTCATATAACTATTAATATCGTATTTTTCACTTTTTATTATTTACACTTTTACCTTACTCACCTAATGCTTTATTGTAAAACTTGTCAAAACATGAATATATAAATTTTAAAAACAAATCACATTTCATACAATACACAATAATAGCTTTACTAGTGCATATTAATTTTTTTGTGTATCGTAGAGCCGTATTATTTGTTACAAATCCGTAATAAATACTTAAAAACTCTAAACTATTCTAACCACCAAGTTGACTATATTTAGCGGAAAAGAGGTTGTTGTTGCTACTAAGGTTATTAAAACACACACTCTCTCTCTCATACACACACAGTCGCGCGCACACACGTATTTGCATATTACTCTACGCATTGTATTTATTTGTAATATTTCACTATTTAAGGTCTTTCACTTTATTTTTCGTCTGTTTGGTATCACCACCTCTCTCTTTGTCGTTCCTCTCCGTCATTTACACCTCACCTGTAAACATCGTACAAATTGACAATCATTCCTTCAGCATTTTATAAATGTTTATACTCAGGTCGGTGAGGGTTCTGAGAGCTCATAGAATATTCAGATATTATTTTATTAAATATTTCATTTGTCAATATGATCACTCCCCAGATTATAGCACTCCTAAATATTAGAGCATGTCACTTACTTGAAGCGCATAGCCATTCATGTTATGTTTGTTGTCATTATGATTTTCATTTTACTGATTATAATTCTTTCTAACTATACAGCATATGCTGATTATTTAAATCTGTACTTGATTTATTTTCTACTTATTATTTTTTTATTTATTGTCATATGGTTAATTATTCTTAAATTTTCATTTACTGTTAAAGTTTTATTTTTACGAAATTATAGTTGTTATAAATTTATTTGGTATTTATGTTGCTATTTTATTATACTTAATATTACAATACCCTTGTAGATGTTGATGTAAATTGGTTTGTCAACGGAAAAAATAATTTATTTTCTCATAATTATCTCTTTCCCTGATTAAAGCTCTTCGTAATATTACAGCATATGCCAGTAACTTTATGTGTTTTCCTTTCCCAATATGATCTTCATTTTCCTCATTAGAGCTCTTCCTGATATTACAGCATATGCCACTAACTTTAAGTGGTTTCCTTTCGCAATATGTTTTTCATTTTCCTCATTAGAGCTCTTCCTGATATTACAGCATATACCACTAACGTTAAGTGTTTTCCTGTCTCAATATGATCTTTATTTTCTCATTAGAGCCCTTCGTAATATTACAGCATATGCTACTGCTTAAGTGTTTTCCTGTCTCAATATGATCTTTATTTTCTCATTAGAGCCCTTCGTAATATTACAGCATATGCTACTGCTTAAGTGTTTTCCTGTCTCAATATGATCTTTATTTTCTCATTAGAGCCCTTCGTAATATTACAGCATATGCTACTGCTTAAGTGTTTTCCTGTCTCAATATGATCTTCATTTTCCTCATTAGAGCCCTTCGTAATATTACAGCATATGCAACTAACTTAAAGTGTTTTCCTTTCTCAAAATGATCTTCATTTTCTTCATTAGAGCTCTTCCTGATATTACAGCATATGCCACTAACTTTAAGTGCTTTCCTTTCCAAATATGATCTTCATTTTCCTCATTAGAGCTCTTCCTGATATTACAGCATATGCCACTAACTTAAAGTGTTTTCCTTTCTCAATATGATCTTCATTTTCCTCATTAGAGCCCTTCGTAATATTACAGCATATGCAACTAACTTAAAGTGTTTTCCTTTCTCAAAATGATCTTCATTTTCTTCATTAGAGCTCTTCCTAATATTACAGCATATGCCACTAACTTAAAGTGTTTTCCTTTCTCAATATGATCTTCATTTTCCTCATTAGAGCCCTTCGTAATATTACAGCATATGCAACTAACTTAAAGTGTTTTCCTTTCTCAAAATGATCTTCATTTTCTTCATTAGAGCTCTTCCTAATATTACAGCATATGCCACTAACTTTAAGTGCTTTCCTTTCCAAATATGATCTTCATTTTCCTCATTAGAGCTCTTCCTGATATTACAGCATATGCCACTAACTTAAAGTGTTGCATAAAATTGAGTGAGTTAAGGTGAGTTACATAATTCTGAGTAACTTAGTATTCAAAATAGGTTTTAGAAAATGGTTGCAAGAATGGTTCTAATTCGTTTAGTAAACATTGATTATTTTTATATTGCAATTAATTATACAATTCTACTTTTATACTACGCTCCACATAAATTCATTGAGAATTATTCATAACCTTCTTCCGCTCTTAGTATTACTGATTTTATCCATGTTTTGTTTTTAACTTCAATAAATCTTTCTACTAATTCAATTTAATAATATTCAGTTACATATTTTTCTTCCAGGTTTTAAAATAAAAACTTTAAAAGCGTCTAACGCTTTTTAACAGCCGATTTTAATTGAATTCGTTAAATAAAATTGTTATTATAAAGATGTATCCACATTTAATACAAGTTTTCTTTTTCTTCATCATTCTTTTATTAATAACTACCTTAACTAGATTGTATGGAAAGCTCTGTAACTACATTCTTTAAATTAGGTTATTCGCTTCAGTCCCATTGACTGCCACTTTGTAATGTTCTGCTTTTTATATACATTGAAAGTTCTCGTTGATATAGGATACACACTTTAGTCTATCTATGTTAGCAGGCAGTCAGCCAGTGGCTTAGGTTTCCGTCTGTCACGTGACCCTTGCTGACAGTAAGAATATGCGATATGGGTTTTTGCCGTGGTGGTTTTAAGGAAAGGTGGTTTGCAGTTTAGAACAACAGTTGTTTTGTTGGTGCGGTATGAGTTGTTATTTTGAGGAACCGTTTCCATTTAATAAAAGTAAACCTGGTGACTGACAAATGTTTATTCTACATGTTAGCATATGTTTAATACTAGTTTAATGTTAGATATAAAATATATCAAAGTTTCTTACTGGTTCAGTGTAATGCGTTGAAACTAATTATATAAAAGTTGCTTGATGTAATTATTTAGAATTCACTGATTTAACTATATGTAATTATTGCATAACTAAGTGAACACTTTAGAACTTACTTAATGACGCGTTTCGAAATAATCGATCCGTCTACGAAACTACGAGCAGATCGTTAGCTTCGTAAATGAAACGATTGTTTCGAAACGCGTCAGCACGTAAGCTCTAAAGTATTCACTTAGTTATGCAATAATTACTTGTAGTAATTTTAAAGTTCACTTAACACAAATGAGGGAAATGCACAGACAAGGATAGAAATTAATTTGACGTTAGATGGTAAGGCAGATTAGGACAAACTTTCGGTTCGAGTAGGAGAGGAACACTAGAGTCACTGAGTTTCTAGTCGAGGCGAGCTCTGCCAAAAAGCTTAGATGTTAGGGAACAGTAAAATTTTGAAAGGGTGAAAGAGCGAGAGGACTGGCTAATGGTATGGTCGGAGCGAAACCGAGGAGGGTTGGAGTAGGAGAGGAACACTAGAGTCACTGAGTTTCTAGTCGAGGCGAGCTCTGCCAAAAAAGCTTAGATGTTAGGGAACAGTAAAATTTTGAAAGGGTGAAAGAGCGAGAGGACTGGCTAATGGTATGGTCGGAGCGAAACCGAGGAGGGTTGGAGTAGGAGAGGAACTCTAGAGTCACTGAGTTTATAGTCGAGCCGAGCTCTGCCAAAAAGCTTAGATGTTAGGGAATAGTAAAATTTTGAAAGGGTGAAAGAGCGAGAGGACTGGCTAATGGTATGGTCGGAGTGAAACCGAGGGGGTGGAGCAGGAGAGGAACTCTAGAGTCACTGAGTTTCTAGTCGAGGCGAGCTCTGCCAAAAAGCTTAGATGTTAGGGAATAGTAAAATTTTGAAAGGGTGAAAGAGCGAGAGGACTGGCTAATGGTATGGTCGGAGTGAAACCGAGGGGGTGGAGCAGGAGAGGAACTCTAGAGTCACTGAGTTTCTAGTCGAGGTGAGCTCTGCCAAAATGCTTAGATGTTAGGGAATAGTAAATTTTTGAAAGGGTGAAAGAGCGAGAGGACTGGCTAATGGTATGGTCGGAGCGAAACCGAGGAGGGTTGGAGTAGGAGAGGAACACTAGAGTCACTGAGTTTCTAGTCGAGGCGAGCTCTGCCAAAAAGCTTAGATGTTAGGGAATAGTAAAATTTTGAAAGGGTGAAAGAGCGAGAGGACTGGCTAATGGTATGGTCGGAGCGAAACCGAGGAGGGTTGGAGTAGGAGAGGAACACTAGAGTCACTGAGTTTCTAGTCGAGGCGAGCTCTGCCAAAAAGCTTAGATGTTAGGGAATAGTAAAATTTTGAAAGGGTGAAAGAGCGAGAGGACTGGCTAATGGTATGGTCGGAGTGAAACCGAGGGGGTGGAGCAGGAGAGGAACTCTAGAGTCACTGAGTTTCTAGTCGAGGCGAGCTCTGCCAAAATGCTTAGATGTTAGGGAATAGTAAATTTTTGAAAGGGTGAAAGAGCGGGAGGACTGGCTAATGGTATGGTCGGAGCGAAACCGAGGAGGGTTGGAGTAGGAGAGGAACACTAGATTCACTGAGTTTCTAGTCGAGGCGAGCTCTGCCAAAAAGCTTAGATGTTAGGGAATAGTAAAATTTTGAAAGAGTGGAAGATCGAGAGGACTGGCTAATAGTATGGTCGGAGCGAAACCGAGGAGGGTTGGAGTAGGAGAGGAACTCTAGAGTCACTGAGTTTATAGTCGAGCCGAGCTCTGCCAAAAAGCTTAGATGTTAGGGAATAGTAAAATTTTTGAAAGAGTGGAAGATCGAGAGGACTGGCTAATGGTATGGTCGGAGCGAAACCGAGGAGGGTTGGAGTAGGAGAGGAACACTAGAGTCACTGAGTTTCTAGTCGAGGCGAGCTCTGCCAAAAAGCTTAGATGTTAGGGAACAGTATAATTTTGAAAGGGTGAAAGAGCGAGAGGACTGGCTAATGGTATGGTCGGAGCGAAACCGAGGAGGGTTGGAGTAGGAGAGGAACACTAGAGTCACTGAGTTTCTAGTCGAGGCGAGCTCTGCCAAAAAGCTTAGATGTTAGGGAAAAGTAAAATTTTGAAAGGGTGAAAGAGCGAGAGGACTGGCTAATGGTATGGTCGGAGCGAAACCGAGGAGGGTTGGAGTAGGAGAGGAACACTAGAGTCACTGAGTTTCTAGTCGAGCCGAGCTCTGCCAAAAAGCTTAGATGTTAGGAAATAGTAAAATTTTGAAAGGGTGAAAGAGCGAAAGGATTGGCTAATGGTATGGTCGGAGCGAAACCGAGGAGGGTTGGAGAAGGAGTGGAACACTAGAGTCACTGAGTTTCTAGTCGAGCCGAGCTCTGCCAAAAAGCTTAGATGTTAGGGAACAGTATAATTTTGAAAGGGTGAAAGAGCGAGAGGACTGGCTAATGGTATGGTCGGAGCGAAACCGAGGAGGGTTGGAGTAGGAGAGGAACACTAGAGTCACTGAGTTTCTAGTCGAGGCGAGCTCTGCCAAAAAGCTTAGATGTTAGGGAACAGTAAAATTTTGAAAGGGTGAAAGAGCGAGAGGACTGGCTAATGGTATGGTCGGAGCGAAAACGAGGAGGGTTGGAGTAGGAGAGGAACTCTAGAGTCACTGAGTTTCTAGTCGAGCCGAGCTCTGCCAAAAAGCTTAGATGTTAGGGAACAGTAAAATTTTGAAAGGGTGAAAGAGCGAGAGGACTGGCTAATGGTATGGTCGGAGCGAAACCGAGGAGGGTTGGAGTAGGAGAGGAACACTAGAGTCACTGAGTTTGTAGTGGAGCCGAGCTCTGCTAAAAAGGTTAGATGTTAGGGAACAGTAAAATTTTGAAAGGGTGAAAGAGCGAGAGGACTGGCTAATGGTATGGTTGGAGCGAAACCGAGGAGGGTTGGAGTAGGAGAGGAACTCTAGAGTCACTGAGTTTCTAGTCGTGCCGAGCTCTGCCAAAAAGCTTAGATGTTAGGAAATAGTAAAATTTTGAAAGGGTGAAAGAGCGAAAGGATTGGCTAATGGTATGGTCGGAGCGAAACCGAGGAGGGTTGGAGAAGGAGTGGAACACTAGAGTCACTGAGTTTCTAGTCGAGCCGAGCTCTGCCAAAAAGCTTAGATGTTAGGGAACAGTATAATTTTGAAAGGGTGAAAGAGCGAGAGGACTGGCTAATGGTATGGTCGGAGCGAAACCGAGGAGGGTTGGAGTAGGAGAGGAACACTAGAGTCACTGAGTTTCTAGTCGAGGCGAGCTCTGCCAAAAAGCTTAGATGTTAGGGAACAGTAAAATTTTGAAAGGGTGAAAGAGCGAGAGGACTGGCTAATGGTATGGTCGGAGCGAAAACGAGGAGGGTTGGAGTAGGAGAGGAACTCTAGAGTCACTGAGTTTCTAGTCGAGCCGAGCTCTGCCAAAAAGCTTAGATGTTAGGGAACAGTAAAATTTTGAAAGGGTGAAAGAGCGAGAGGACTGGCTAATGGTATGGTTGGAGCGAAACCGAGGAGGGTTGGAGTAGGAGAGGAACACTAGAGTCACTGAGTTTGTAGTGGAGCCGAGCTCTGCTAAAAAGGTTAGATGTTAGGGAACAGTAAAATTTTGAAAGGGTGAAAGAGCGAGAGGACTGGCTAATGGTATGGTTGGAGCGAAACCGAGGAGGGTTGGAGTAGGAGAGGAACTCTAGAGTCACTGAGTTTCTAGTCGTGCCGAGCTCTGCTAAAAAGGTTAGATGTTAGGGAATAGTAAATTTTTGAAAGGGTGAAAGAGCGAGAGGATTGGCTAATGGTATGGTCGGAGCGAAACCGAGGAGGGTTGGAGTAGGAGAGGAACACTAGAGTCACTGAGTTTCTAGTCGTGCCGAGCTCTGCTAAAAAGGTTAGATGTTAGGGAATAGTAAATTTTTGAAAGGGTGAAAGAGCGAGAGGATTGGCTAATGGTATGGTTGGAGCGAAACCGAAGATTGTTCGAGTAGGAGAGGAACACTAGAGTCACTGAGTTTCTAGTCGTGCCGAGCTCTGCTAAAAAGGTTAGATGTTAGGGAATAGTAAATTTTTGAAAGGGTGAAAGAGCGAGAGGATTGGCTAATGGTATGGTCGGAGTGAAACCGAGGGGGTGGAGTAGGAGAGGAACACTAGAGTCACTGAGTTTCTAGTCGAGGCGAGCTCTGCCAAAAAGCTTAGATGTTAGAGAATAGAAAAGTTTTGAAAGGGTGAAAGAGCGAGAGGATTGGCTAATGGTATGGTCGGAGTGAAACCGAGGAGGGTTGGAGTAGGAGAGGAACACTAGAGTCACTGAGTTTCTAGTCGAGCCAAGAGGATTGGCTAATGGTATGGTTGGAGCGAAACCGAAGATTGTTCGAGTAGGAGAGGAACACTAGAGTCACTGAGTTTCTAGTCGTGCCGAGCTCTGCTAAAAAGGTTAGATGTTAGGGAATAGTAAATTTTTGAAAGGGTGAAAGAGCGAGAGGATTGGCTAATGGTATGGTCGGAGTGAAACCGAGGGGGTGGAGTAGGAGAGGAACACTAGAATCACTGAGTTTCTAGTCGAGCCAAGAGGATTGGCTAATGGTATGGTCGGAGCGAAACCGAGGGGGTGGAGTAGGAGAGGAACACTAGAGTCACTGAGTTTCTAGTCGAGCCAAGAGGATTGGCTAATGGTATGGTCGGAGCGAAACCGAGGGGGTGGAGTAGGAGAGGAACACTAGAGTCACTGAGTTTCTAGTCGAGCCAAGAGGATTGGCTAATGGTATGGTCGGAGCGAAACCGAGGGGGTGGAGTAGGAGAGGAACACTAGAGTCACTGAGTTTCTAGTCGAGCCAAGAGGATTGGCTAATGGTATGGTCGGAGCGAAACCGAGGAGGGTTGGAGTAGGAGAGGAACACTAGAGTCACTGAGTTTCTAGTCGTGCCGAGCTCTGCTAAAAAGGTTAGATGTTAGGGAATAGTAAATTTTTGAAAGGGTGAAAGAGCGAGAGGATTGGCTAATGGTATGGTCGGAGCGAAACCGAGGAGGGTTGGAGTAGGAGAGGAACACTAGAGTCACTGAGTTTCTAGTCGTGCCGAGCTCTGCTAAAAAGGTTAGATGTTAGGGAATAGTAAATTTTTGAAAGGGTGAAAGAGCGAGAGGATTGGCTAATGGTATGGTTGGAGCGAAACCGAAGATTGTTCGAGTAGGAGAGGAACACTAGAGTCACTGAGTTTCTAGTCGTGCCGAGCTCTGCTAAAAAGGTTAGATGTTAGGGAATAGTAAATTTTTGAAAGGGTGAAAGAGCGAGAGGATTGGCTAATGGTATGGTCGGAGTGAAACCGAGGGGGTGGAATAGGAGAGGAACACTAGAGTCACTGAGTTTCTAGTCGAGGCGAGCTCTGCCAAAAAGCTTAGATGTTAGAGAATAGAAAAGTTTTGAAAGGGTGAAAGAGCGAGAGGATTGGCTAATGGTATGGTCGGAGTGAAACCGAGGAGGGTTGGAGTAGGAGAGGAACACTAGAGTCACTGAGTTTCTAGTCGAGCCAAGAGGATTGGCTAATGGTATGGTTGGAGCGAAACCGAAGATTGTTCGAGTAGGAGAGGAACACTAGTGTCACTGAGTTTCTAGTCGTGCCGAGCTCTGCTAAAAAGGTTAGATGTTAGGGAATAGTAAATTTTTGAAAGGGTGAAAGAGCGAGAGGATTGGCTAATGGTATGGTCGGAGTGAAACCGAGGGGGTGGAGTAGGAGAGGAACACTAGAATCACTGAGTTTCTAGTCGAGCCAAGAGGATTGGCTAATGGTATGGTCGGAGCGAAACCGAGGGGGTGGAGTAGGAGAGGAACACTAGAGTCACTGAGTTTCTAGTCGAGCCAAGAGGATTGGCTAATGGTATGGTCGGAGCGAAACCGAGGGGGTGGAGTAGGAGAGGAACACTAGAGTCACTGAGTTTCTAGTCGAGCCAAGAGGATTGGCTAATGGTATGGTCGGAGCGAAACCGAGGGGGTGGAGTAGGAGAGGAACACTAGAGTCACTGAGTTTCTAGTCGAGCCAAGAGGATTGGCTAATGGTATGGTCGGAGCGAAACCGAGGAGGGTTGGAGTAGGAGAGGAACACTAGAGTCACTGAGTTTCTAGTCGTGCCGAGCTCTGCTAAAAAGGTTAGATGTTAGGGAATAGTAAATTTTTGAAAGGGTGAAAGAGCGAGAGGATTGGCTAATGGTATGGTCGGAGTGAAACCGAGGGGGTGGAGTAGGAGAGGAACACTAGAGTCACTGAGTTTCTAGTCGAGGCGAGCTCTGCCAAAAAGCTTAGATGTTAGAGAATAGAAAAATTTTGAAAGAGTGGAAGAGCGAGAGGATTGGCTAATGGTATGGTCGGAGCGAAACCGAGGAGGGTTGGAGAAGGAGTGGAACACTAGAGTCACTGAGTTTCTAGTCGAGCCGAGCTCTGCCAAAAAGCTTAGATGTTAGGGAACAGTAAAATTTTGAAAGAGTGGAAGAGCGAGAGGATTGGCTAATGGTATGGTCGGAGCGAAACCGAGGGGGTGGAGTAGGAGAGGAACACTAGAGTCACTGAGTTTCTAGTCGAGGCGAGCTCTACCAAAAAGCTTAGATGTTAGAGAATAGAAAAATTTTGAAAGGGTGGAAGATCGAGAGGATTGGCTAATGGTATGGTCGGAGCGAAACCGAGGAGGGTTGGAGTAGGAGAGGAACACTAGAGTCACTGAGTTTCTAGTCGAGCCAAGAG
>JBAIZL010000005.1:59740154-59767654 GCA_036971475.1 Prosapia bicincta | reverse complement strand
AGGGGTACATACAAGCCTGTGGGGATGGTACGCGTATCTCCAGGGGTACGTAGAAGCCTGTGGGGATGGTACGCGTACCTCCAGGGGTACGTACAAGCCTGTGGGGATGGTACGCGTACCTCCAGGGGTACGTACAAGCCTGTGGGGATGGTACGCGAAAATAATACCAGTAATGGCGACTGAAAGCACAGAATAGAATAGCGATAGGAAAGATCTATTTCAGATTTAGCTGAACAATAAAAATGTAGGAATGGGTCTACGAATTGATGATAGGAGACTTTCAGGGAACGGTCTGTCTTGTTGCCTGCATAAAAATATCTTATACCGGTGAGCCGCTTCACCCATTACTTATAAGGCAATCAGGCAACCATTCTCTATCTTAACCACGTCGAGCAATAGGGGTACGTTTCATAGGAAAAACCGTTTTCGGGGTACGTGAAATGAAAAACGTTGGAAACCACTGCTTTATAATATTGATGGCTATCCTAATTTTGTTAAAAAAGTGCGATATTCTGACTTCTCAGGCGTCATGATTATTAACCCTTTGGACTTTTTTTTAAATGGGGTTACTTAAAGAACATGTGTATGCTGAAGACATTTTCTATTTGAGACATCTATGTGAACAAATTTCGACTGTAACACCATAGATGCTGCAAAACACTTAGCGAGAAATCGAACACAGATATGATTTCTGCAGTTCAACAAATTGAGCTCACATTGAGGAATATTAGGATATGAAACATTTGTTTGTTCTTTTCTCTACAATTTCACATTTAAATCGTTTAGTTATCTTGAATACAATCTCAGTAGTGCTTGTTCAAAATCCTGGTACCTTTTTGGAACAATCTGTACGTACTTATTAAAGATTATTAGTATAACTCGTGAATAAAATGGTTGATAATATTATTTGTTGGTACAAATATGTAAAATGGCATTTGTTATAACTAATCAAGTGTAAAATTGCAGAATGATTACATAAAACTAAAACAAAATTTTTATCAAATAATTACTACAATTTGTTTTCAAAGATTTACAGCCTTGAAGTGTTTAATTGTGGACTCTATGTTCACCACCTGTGACATGTAGACTATGTTATTATGTCCATCACCTGTAACCACTCATTGTTTATCGGTGACATACGCGTGTTTCCTACAATGGGACTCGTGGTAATCTGTTTATTAGAGTGTACAGTCGGAGTTATTCTTAACCGGATTTAACATAAAGGTACTTACTGTTAATTGTGAAGCTAACAATGCTATGAATCGACATTCATTATAAATAAAAAAGCGACATCACAACATTTCAACAGGAGAAAATTAATTACCTCCAACAAAGACACTAAGTATAGCTGTTCACTCGTAAGCTGGCGCGCGATCGATCGATTGGAAAAAAAACTAGCCTATTGAAAAACATTGGTTTTTGTAGTGCGTGTTGCATCAAAGGCCACCACTAAGAAATTGCAGGCGTTGTGGTCGTTTAGAAAAGTAATGTAAGTCAATTTGTTTAAATCTTTATGTAAATGATCTGGTTAATATGTCAAATCAAATAAAAACAATATTTATAGCGGCCTTTCGGTCTTGTCGAATCTACATTATTGTGATATAAATACTATACCTCATATTTTAATATCTGTGAATGGTCTTTTGCTTCCTCTGCCCTACCCCGTGATCCCCCCCTTCGAGGTCGCCCGCCAACTTACTTGTGACCAGTTATATATTCCAGGTAGAGATAGGTGACCCTGGAGGCAGGTTACTTTGTCACAGATAAGGGACTTGGTTACTGTATTTATGTTCCTCCCCCAACCTTATCACCAGTAGCACATAGTTTCTCTTTACTTTAATTTATCCACATGTTCATCCTTGTTACTCTTCTGTCTCTGTTTATACACATCTAAGACTCGATGTAGTCTTAGGTCGTAGGTGTAGTTTCAGATATAACTTTAGGTTGTAGGTGTGACTACTTACAAACTGCGATACTTTATTATTTCAATAACCAGGAACATTTTCTATCCCTACTTTAATTCTCCATGAGAGTAGTTCTACTTCAGGTAAGCGGCCCAACCTTGCGATGTCATAATTTTATCTCAATCCCAGTATCTTGTGCCCTTAGTCCTACCTCCCAGTATCTTGTGCCCTTAGTCCTACCTCCCAGTATCTTGTGCCCTTAGTCCTACCTCACAGTATCTTGTGCCCTTAGTCCTACCTCCCAGTATCTTGTGCCCTTAGTCCTACCTCCCAGTATCTTGCGCCCTTAGTCCTACATCCCAGTATCTTGTGCCCTTAGTCCTACCTCCCAGTATCTTGTGCCCTTAGTCCTAACTCCCAGTATCTTGTGCCCTTAGTCCTACCTCCCAGTATCTTGTGCCCTTAGTCCTACCTCCCAGTATTTTGTGCCCTTAGTTCTACCTCCCAGTAACTTGTGCCCTTAGTCCTACCTCCCAGTATCGTGTGCCCTTAGTCCTACCTCCCAGTATCTTGTGCCCTTAGTCCTACCTCCCAGTACCTTGTGCCCTTAGTCCTACCTCCCAGTATCTTGTGCCCTTAGTCCTACCTCCCAGTATCTTGTGCCCTTAGTCCTACCTCCCAGTATCTTGTGCCCTTAGTCCTACCTCCCAGTATCTTGCGCCCTTAGTCCTACATCCCAGTATCTTGTGCCCTTAGTCCTACCTCCCAGTATCTTGTGCCCTTAGTCCTACCTCCCAGTATCTTGTGCCCTTAGTCCTACCTCCCAGTATCTTGTGCCCTTAGTCCTACCTCCCAGTATCTTGTGCCCTTAGTTCTACCTCCCAGTAACTTGTGCCCTTAGTCCTACCTCCCAGTATCGTGTGCCCTTAGTCCAACCTCCCAGTATCTTGTGCCCTTAGTCCTACCTCCCAGTACCTTGTGCCCTTAGTCCTACCTCCCAGTATCTTGTGCCCTTAGTCCTACCTCCCAGTATCTTGTGCCCTTAGTCCTACCTCCCAGTATCTTGTGCCCTTAGTCCTACCTCCCAGTATCATGTGCCCTTAGTCCTACCTCCCAGTATCTTGTGCCCTTAGTCCTACCTCCCAGTATCTTGCGCCCTTAGTCCTACCTCCCAGTATCTTGCGCCCTTAGTCCTACCTCCCAGTATCTTGCGCCCTTAGTCCTACCTCCCAGTATCTTGCGCCCTTAGTCCTACCTCCCAGTATCTTGTGCCCTTAGTCCTACCTCCCAGTATCTTGTGCCCTTAGTCCTACCTCCCAGTATCTTGCGCCCTTAGTCCTACCTCCTAGTATCTTGCGCCCTTAGTCCTACCTCCCAGTATCTTGTGCCCTTAGTCCTACCTCCCAGTATCTTGCGCCCTTAGTCCTACCTCCCAGTATCTTGCGCCCTTAGTCCTACCTCCCAGTATCTTGTTCCCTTAGTCCTACCTCCCAGTATCTTGTGCCCTTAGTCCTACCTCCCAGTATCTAGTGCCCTTAGTCCTACCTCCCAGTATCTTGCGCCCTTAGTCATACCTCCCAGTATCTTGCGCCCTTAGTCCTACCTCCCAGTATCTTGTGCCCTTAGTCCTACCTCACAGTATCTTGCGCCCTTATTCTCACCTCCCAGTATCTTGTGCCCTTAGTCCTACCTCCCAGTATCTTGTGCCCTTAGTCCTACCTCCCTGTATCTTGTGCCCTTAGTCCTACCTCCCAGTATCTTGTGCCCTTAGTCCTACCTCCCAGTATCTTGTGCCCTTAGTCCTACCTCCCAGTATCTTGTGCCCTTAGTCCTCCTACCTCCCAGTATCTTGCGCCTTAGTCCTACCTGCCAGTATCTTGCGCCCTTAGTTCTACCTCCCAGTATCTTGTGCCCTTAGTCCTACTTCCCAGTATCTTGTGCCCTTAGTCCTACTTCCCAGTATCTTGTGCCCTTAGTCCTACCTCCCAGTATCTTGTGCCCTTAGTCCTACCTCCCAGTATCTTGTGCCCTTAGTCTTACCTCCTAGTATCTTGCGCCCTTAGTCCTACCTCCCAGTATCTTGCGCCCTTAGTCCTACCTCCCAGTATCTTGTGCCCTTAGTCCTACCTCCCAGTATCTTGTGCCCTTAGTCCTACCTCCCAGTATCTTGCGCCCTTAGTCCTACCTCCCAGTATCTTGTGCCCTTAGTCCTACCTCCCAGTATCTTGTGCCCTTAGTCCTACCTCCCAGTATCTTGCGCTCTTAGTCCTACCTCCCAGTATCTTGCGCCCTTAGTCCTACCTCCCAGTATCTTGCGCCCTTAGTCCTACCTCCTAGTATCTTGCGCCCTTAGTCCTACCTCCCAGTATCTTGTGCCCTTAGTCCTACCTCCCAGTATCTTGTGCCCTTAGTCCTACCTCCGAGTATCTTGTGCCCTTAGTCCTACCTCCCAGTATCTTGCGCCTTAGTCCTACCTGCCAGTATCTTGCGCCCTTAGTTCTACCTCCCAGTATCTTGTGCCCTTAGTCCTACTTCCCAGTATCTTGTGCCCTTAGTCCTACTTCCCAGTATCTTGTGCCCTTAGTCCTACCTCCCAGTATCTTGTGCCCTTAGTCCTACCTCCCAGTATCTTGTGCCCTTAGTCTTACCTCCCAGTATCTTGCGCCCTTAGTCCTACCTCCCAGTATCTTGTGCCCTTAGTCTTACCTCCCAGTATCTTGCGCCCTTAGTCCTACCTCCCAGTATCTTGCGCCCTTAGTCCTACCTCCCAGTATCTTGTGCCCTTAGTCCTACCTCCCAGTATCTTGTGCCCTTAGTCCTACCTCCCAGTATCTTGCGCCCTTAGTCCTACCTCCCAGTATCTTGTGCCCTTAGTCCTACCTCCCAGTATCTTGTGCCCTTAGTCCTACCTCCCAGTATCTTGCGCCCTTAGTCCTACCTCCCAGTATCTTGCGCCCTTAGTCCTACCTCCCAGTATCTTGCGCCCTTAGTCCTACCTCCCAGTATCTTGCGCCCTTAGTCCTACCTCCCAGTATCTTGCGCCCTTAGTCCTACCTCCTAGTATCTTGCGCCCTTAGTCCTACCTCCCAGTATCTTGTGCCCTTAGTCCTACCTCCCAGTATCTTGTGCCCTTAGTCCTACCTCCGAGTATCTTGTGCCCTTAGTCCTACCTCCCAGTATCTTGTGCCCTTAGTCCTACATCCCAGTATCTTGTGCCCTTAGTCCTACCTCCCAGTATCTTGCGCCCTTAGTCCTACCTCCCAGCATCTTGCGCCCTTAGTCCTACCTCCCAGTATCTTGTGCCCTTAGTCCTACCTCCCAGTATCTTGTGCCCTTAGTCCTACCTCCCAGTATCTTGCGCCCTTAGTCCTACCTCCCAGTATCTTGTGCCCTTAGTCCTACCTCCCAGTATCTTGTGCCCTTAGTCCTACCTCCCAGTATCTTGTGCCCTTAGTCCTACCTCCCAGTATCTTGT
This sequence comes from Prosapia bicincta, assembly GCA_036971475.1. NCBI lineage: Eukaryota > Metazoa > Arthropoda > Insecta > Hemiptera > Cercopidae > Prosapia > Prosapia bicincta. The sequence goes on along the minus strand of JBAIZL010000005.1, from coordinate 59,762,275 downwards.
GCCCTTAGTCCTACCTCCCAGTATCTTGTGCCCTTAGTCCTACCTCCCAGTATCTAGTGCCCTTAGTCCTACCTCCCAGTATCTTGTGCCCGTAGTCCTCCCTCCCAGTATCTTGTGCCCTTAGTCCTACCTCCCAGTATCTTGTTCCCTTAGTCCTACCTCCCAGTATCTTGTGCCCTTAGTCCTACCTCCCAGTATCTTGTGCCCTTAGTCTTACCTCCTCGTATCTTGCGCCCTTAGTCCTACCTCCCAGTATCTTGCGCCCTTAGTCCTACCTCCCAGTATCTTGTGCCCTTAGTCCTACCTCCCAGTATCTTGTGCCCTTAGTCCTACCTCCCAGTATCTTGCGCCCTTAGTCCTACCTCCCAGTATCTTGTGCCCTTAGTCCTACCTCCCAGTATCTTGTGCCCTTAGTCCTACCTCCCAGTATCTTGCGCTCTTAGTCCTACCTCCCAGTATCTTGCGCCCTTAGTCCTACCTCCCAGTATCTTGCGCCCTTAGTCCTACCTCCTAGTATCTTGCGCCCTTAGTCCTACCTCCCAGTATCTTGTGCCCTTAGTCCTACCTCCCAGTATCTTGTGCCCTTAGTCCTACCTCCGAGTATCTTGTGCCCTTAGTCCTACCTCCCAGTATCTTGCGCCTTAGTCCTACCTGCCAGTATCTTGCGCCCTTAGTTCTACCTCCCAGTATCTTGTGCCCTTAGTCCTACTTCCCAGTATCTTGTGCCCTTAGTCCTACTTCCCAGTATCTTGTGCCCTTAGTCCTACCTCCCAGTATCTTGTGCCCTTAGTCCTACCTCCCAGTATCTTGTGCCCTTAGTCCTACCTCCCAGTATCTTGTGCCCTTAGTCTTACCTCCCAGTATCTTGCGCCCTTAGTCCTACCTCCCAGTATCTTGTGCCCTTAGTCTTACCTCCCAGTATCTTGCGCCCTTAGTCCTACCTCCCAGTATCTTGCGCCCTTAGTCCTACCTCCCAGTATCTTGTGCCCTTAGTCCTACCTCCCAGTATCTTGTGCCCTTAGTCCTACCTCCCAGTATCTTGCGCCCTTAGTCCTACCTCCCAGTATCTTGTGCCCTTAGTCCTACCTCCCAGTATCTTGTGCCCTTAGTCCTACCTCCCAGTATCTTGCGCCCTTAGTCCTACCTCCCAGTATCTTGCGCCCTTAGTCCTACCTCCCAGTATCTTGCGCCCTTAGTCCTACCTCCCAGTATCTTGCGCCCTTAGTCCTACCTCCTAGTATCTTGCGCCCTTAGTCCTACCTCCCAGTATCTTGTGCCCTTAGTCCTACCTCCCAGTATCTTGTGCCCTTAGTCCTACCTCCGAGTATCTTGTGCCCTTAGTCCTACCTCCCAGTATCTTGTGCCCTTAGTCCTACTTCCCAGTATCTTGTGCCCTTAGTCCTACCTCCCAGTATCTTGCGCCCTTAGTCCTACCTCCCAGCATCTTGCGCCCTTAGTCCTACCTCCCAGTATCTTGTGCCCTTAGTCCTACCTCCGAGTATCTTGTGCCCTTAGTCCTACCTCCCAGTATCTTGCGCCCTTAGTCCTACCTCCCAGTATCTTGCGCCCTTAGTCCTACCTCCCAGTATCTTGTGCCCTTAGTCCTACCTCACAGTATCTTGCACCCTTAGTCCTACCTCCCAGTATCTTGCGCCCTTAGTCCTACCTCCCAGTATCTTGTGCCCTTAGTCCTACCTCCCTGTATCTTGTCCCCTTAGTCCTACCTCCCAGTATCTTGTGCCCGTAGTCCTACCTCCCAGTATCTTGTGCCCGTAGTCCTCCCTCCCAGTATCTTGTGCCCTTAGTCCTACCTCCCAGTATCTTGTTCCCTTAGTCCTACCTCCCAGTATCTTGTGCCCTTAGTCCTACCTCCCAGTATCTTGTTCCCTTAGTCCTACCTCCCAGTATCTTGCGCCCTTAGTCCTACCTCCTAGTATCTTGTGCCCTTAGTCCTACCTCCCAGTATCTTGTGCCCTTAGTCCTACCTCCCAGTATCTAGTGCCCTTAGTCCTACCTCCCAGTATCTTGTGCCCGTAGTCCTCCCTCCCAGTATCTTGTGCCCTTAGTCCTACCTCCCAGTATCTTGTTCCCTTAGTCCTTTCTCCCAGTATCTTGTGCCCTTAGTCCTACCTCCCAGTATCTAGTGCCCTTAGTCCTACCTCCCAGTATCTTGTGCCCGTAGTCCTCCCTCCCAGTATCTTGTGCCCTTAGTCCTACCTCCCAGTATCTTGTTCCCTTAGTCCTACCTCCCAGTATCTTGTGCCCTTAGTCCTACCTCCCAGTATCTTGTGCCCTTAGTCCTACCTCCCAGTATCTTGTGCCCTTAGTCCTACCTCCCAGTATCTTGTGCCCTTAGTCCTACCTCCCAGTATCTTGCGCCCTTAGTCCTACCTCCTAGTATCTTGCGCCCTTAGTCCTACCTCCCAGTATCTTGTGCCCTTAGTCCTACCTCCCAGTATCTTGTGCCCTTAGTCCTACCTCCGAGTATCTTGTGCCCTTAGTCCTACCTCCCAGTATCTTGTGCCCTTAGTCCTACTTCCCAGTATCTTGTGCCCTTAGTCCTACCTCCCAGTATCTTGCGCCCTTAGTCCTACCTCCCAGCATCTTGCGCCCTTAGTCCTACCTCCCAGTATCTTGTGCCCTTAGTCCTACCTCCCAGTATCTTGTGCCCTTAGTCCTACCTCCCAGTATCTTGCGCCCTTAGTCCTACCTCCCAGTATCTTGTGCCCTTAGTCCTACCTCCCAGTATCTTGTGCCCTTAGTCCTACCTCCCAGTATCTAGTGCCCTTAGTCCTACCTCCCAGTATCTTGTGCCCGTAGTCCTCCCTCCCAGTATCTTGTGCCCTTAGTCCTACCTCCCAGTATCTTGTTCCCTTAGTCCTACCTCCCAGTATCTTGTGCCCTTAGTCCTACCTCCCAGTATCTTGTGCCCTTAGTCCTACCTCCCAGTATCATGTGCCCTTAGTCCTACCTCCCAGTATCTTGTGCCCTTAGTCCTACCTCCCAGTATCTTGTGCCCTTAGTCCTACCTCCCAGTATCTTGTGCCCTTAGTCCTACCTCCCAGTATCTTGTGCCCTTAGTCCTACCTCCCAGTATCTTGTGCCCTTAGTCCTACCTCCCAGTATCTTGTGCCCTTAGTCCTACCTCCCAGTATCTTGTGCCCTTAGTCCTACCTCCCAGTATCTTGTGCCCTTAGTCCTACCTCCCAGTATCTTGTGCCCTTAGTCCTACCTCCCAGTATCTTGTGCCCTTAGTCCTACCTCCCAGTATCTTGTGCCCTTAGTCCTACCTCCCAGTATCTTGTGCCCTTAGTCCTACCTCCCAGTATCTTGTGCCCTTAGTCCTACCTCCCAGTATCTTGTGCCCTTAGTCCTACCTCCCAGTATCTTGTGCCCTTAGTCCTACCTCCCAGTATCTTGTGCCCTTAGTCCTACCTCCCAGTATCTTGTGCCCTTAGTCCTACCTCCCAGTATCTTGTGCCCTTAGTCCTACCTAATCCTATCTTTATCTTTCTTACAAGGAATTAAAACGAAACACTTTTTTATAATCTCGAAAGGAAAATAAAACTACTTCTGGAACCTGACCCTGCACACCATCCGTCTTACATCCTCTATTAAGTGTTTTATGTCTCTACCCTATACCTACCTGTATGAACAAACCTTCAAAGGCGGTAACAGCCAAACTTTTAATTACAAAGAAACACATCCGGCAACGTCAGGAACAGATGAGACAGTCGGCAAGTTACTTTGTCAAAGAGACTTCACCCACTCGAGTCTTGAGCCTCTTTGCTCTCCCACTACCCGTAAAGAATTATGTCTCGTCTTTAAACTTTCCCTTAAGCCATCTTCGTTCTCACCCCTTTTTCGATACCGGTTTCTTTAAGTAGATACTTTCCAATGCACTCGATATAACCTTACGTTGCGACCACACACACTATATCCAAAACCAGAGACGTTTTATACCGCTACTATAATGTTGTATATTTACTAACAACCCTTTACAATTCCTACACAAGCGATACTCCGACAAAATACTTTTATTGTATCATTTGAACAAAAGAAAAAGAAATTCAGTCTCTCCTACCTAAGAAATTGTTATAATGATCTGATTTTCTTTAATTGGAAGTTATAATCTTGTTGTATAAAGAATTATATTTCATGATATCGATTCCGTATTGATAAATTAAAAAATGTTTTTCTACTAACTTAGAACTTAGGATGTTCTTATGAATAAATTTATATGTCCGTGAAATTTTAAAACATATGTTACTTGGAAATGCAGCTTTAACAAAAATGCATAAACATTTACTATCTACAGTACGTGTATGTTGAATATTGTGCAAAATGTTTCTACCCAAAGTTTGTTAGTTTGGAAAATTAGTTGGATTAGAAAATTTGTGGTACCAAAAAAGTTAGTTTGAAAAGTTGGTTTGTTTTAAATTTCTTTGAAAATAAAAAATTGCAGGTCAACTAGACTCGGGAATTAGGCAGAGAATCTAGATTTCATCTAAATCAATTGAGTAAATTAATGTATGCTATTTTTTTTATAATTTATTCTAGGGATGGGCAGATTCCAATTTTTTATTCCAGGAACCATCGGTTTTAATGATATCGAGTTATCGTCGATGGTCGATTCTGTATTGATTGAAGTGCCGATTCTGATTTTTATTTTATCTAATTTATTGGAAAAATAATTAAATATAAACTATGTCTTATATATATATATATATATATATATATATATATATATATATATATATATATATATATATATATGTATGTATTAAATATTATATATGGTGATATGTTTTCTTGTAATATAGTTAATAAATTAAAAATATTTCAAAAACAAGAATACTTTTAATGAATATATTTATTCAAAGGTTTTCGCCGATAAAATAGTACCAGCATCTTCAGGAAAATAATTATATAATAAAATATTTTTACAAAATTGAATCATATGTGCTACAAACGACCTTATGTTTATAAGTATTGCACTTTATTCAAGTGAGATCAAGGCACCAAACTATTTATAAGGTCATTGATGTTATAGAAAAAATTACATAAAGTGCAATACTTATAAACATATGTTTATAGTTAAAATCAGTGTAATTTATCGTCTCAAGCGAGCGACGGGTGTTTGCATATTTTTTTGGGAAGTTTAAGCACCCACTTTAAACAAATCAATTTTTTCTGATTGAAGCTGTGGTACCATCATTTTAAATAGAAAACAAAATTCGGGAAAATTCCTTTCCACAGTTTTTATGCAAAATAATTCTTAGTGTACATATTCTTCAAATAATATTACTAAATTAAGATAAACGCTAAACAGATTATCTAATAAAATGATAAGTTTCAGGTAATAAACGTATTTAATATAAATAAAAGAAGGTTATGAATTAAAATGTTTAAAATATTTTAAAATAATAGTAAATTTAACAACAATAAAATTTGATTTCCATGGTTGTTTGATTTGACAACAATACCGTTCTCCATCACGTATTTCTAGTCCTTACTTTATGTTCCTCATTCTGGAGCCATCAAATCCGCCAACTTTAGAAGGCAACACCCTACTCTTTCTGATCACGATACTATTAGAAGGGGTAGCTGGCTGATGGCTTACATGTTTAGGACATGTACACACACACACCGACACCAAAAACACATGTTAATGTTGCAAAGCATTAACGCAGATAGGGTACTCTTTGACTATGGTCCAACGATGATGCGCGGTTGGGCACGCTGCTCTCGTTGGTCTATATTCGACGATACCGCGCTGCGCCATAACAGAGCACACACTCATTTGCTGGATCAGTTTTGCCTTTTTTTTAACTCTCACATTTTACAATGGCACTAATACAATAATATATTTTAAATATCTTATATTTACAATATATTATTTTATTAGCTGCTTGTTAGGAACACTGACAATTCTCTACCAACTGAACAGCATTTGAGTGGGCCATCAGCCAGACCACAAAAATATTTGAATAAAATTGTAATATTAGAAAACTTTGTATAATAAAAATATATTTGTAACATTGTAATATTTGTATATATTTGAATGTAATAAAATTTAAAAAAATATATATATATATTTGTTTTTTTTAAGTTACGTAAAATTCGTTACTATAGAAACTAAATTGAGATATAATTTTTTAATGATGATTATTTAGACTATGATGTTAGTGTAATCGATGTTTTTATTAAAATTTAATGTAGATTAAAGGGTTCAATGGTTAGGAGCCATTATTATTATTATTTAGTATTAAAATTTGGAGGGACCTTATGGGTGTAGAGCACTTAGCTACAGCCTTTGTACTCTCTTCCCATCCCTACCACAGGACTAGCTTAGAGGATACCTACCTCCTTGCAGAATCCAAGTACCTACCTGATGCTAAATCTTCTGATATCCTTTGGTGTAAATACCTGCCAGCCAAACTCTTTCTCCTTGTACATCCCAAAGAAAGGCACTCACAGAGCACGTGTATTGGGCTTTCCTCTTGGTCTTCGTCGCATCTCTTGCACACAGGGGACCTAGGTCTTCCAATTTTCTATTGGAACCCCCTCAGATTCCCATGATCTGTGACCAGCTCTATAGTAACTCTGAGTTGAGGTCTAATTAAGGAGAATAGTTCTTGGCCCCACAAGTCTCCCGAGTATTCCCACAGTACCTTGGATTTGTTGCACCCTGAATTCGCATTCCATTCTTCCCTGCACAACCTGTTTATGTGTGCAGTGATCCTCTTGCGCCTCTCCTGAGGCGGCATGCCCACTGCCCTCAGCAACGGTTCTTGAGTTATACACCCTTGTTTTGCTAAGGCGTTTGTTCTCTCATTCCCTATCCACCCAGAATGTCCTGGAATCCAGGTTAGGTAGAGCGAATTATACTTGCCCAGCTCTGCTAGAGAAACTGTAGTCCCAGCCACCAGCTTAGAGCTGGCACTAGCCTTACCTAAAGCCTTCAGAGCTGCCTGCCAAAACTACGAAGACTGTAGAATGTGTTCTGGAGAAGAAACACCTTTAAAATATTGTGATAAATGAAAATTTATTTCGAATAGTTCGGAAATGCAATTGAAATTATTTATAGGTTGTTGCAAAAAAACCATCTCAGTGAAAATTAATACCTTAGTTGAAATATCCTCTTGAGTGGGAATATATATAGTCAATTTCATAGAGCCCTTCTGGTCTCAAAGTCATTCTGGTTAATCAAATGAAAACTCTTTTTCTGACGAAATATACAAACGTGAAAATCTAGGAAAATGCCTTTTCCCGATTATTTATTTTTTATAAGGTAAAACGAAATCCATATTTTAAAAGTATTCAGGATTTTTTATCTTTTGATAAAAATATGGTATATTCATTAATTTTTTTTTAAACTTTGATATTTGAATTCAAGGAGCCCAATTTAGGTTTTGATTGTGAAGAATATTGTTTGTTTTTGAAATATTTTTAATTTATATATATATATATATATATATATATATATATATATATATAAATTGTTTTGAAATAATTAAACGATTATTATTTAAGACGCAACAACAAGGACGATCGGAAGCACTTCTGGTTCGTTTGTTAGTCACCGCTCTTTACGCTCTGCTAACCCCATCCTCTCTCTCTCTCTCTCTCTCTCTCTCTCTCTCTCTCTCTCTCTCTCTCTCTCTCTCTCTATTTTAACATATCTGGCCGCCACTACTCCGCCACCGTTTCTTAGATGTTAAAACAAAACACTAATAAAATGTAGCTCCAATTTCTCCAATTGGACAAACTGAAAAGGCGGCAGTTATACAAACGTTGCTTCTTCTGTAGCCTATACAATACTGAAGTTATACTGAGTAACACTGTCAGTGCGTGAGTCAAAGAAACTTATTTATTAAGAATCTGGAAACGTTTCAAAGACTAAATTGTCGTCCTCATTTAGGCGTCGAGATTTATTATAAGTTTTCAAAATATTAATACAGTCTTGTCCATAAATGCTACAAATATATTGAAAAAAAACTTTTCTTGTATAGTGAGGTGTACACTCACAAGATTTTGTTAAATTCGGGCATTAATTTTTAACGCCTGAATAAGGACGACAATTAAGTCGTCGAAACGATCCCAGATTCTTAATTAATAAGTTTCTTTGACTCACAGATCAACCGGGTTTCTATTTAACAAAATCTTATGAGTGTACACCTCATCATGCTGAAGTTATATTGTAATTGTGAACTGAAGTTGACATTTGTCAGTTTAAATAAGTTATTACTTCATCCGATATTTTCGTCATGATTTTAGGAATTTCTACTTATAAATGATGGTTGAACGTTTTTCTGGTATATTACATTAAAGCGGATCTTATAAAAGCCTTAATCACATGACCAAAATGTTAACGAAATCCATTATTAGAGAATATAATCTAGGCATAAACACAATCGAGAACCAACTTAAGAATCGAGAATAGACTTAAGAATCGAAAATCGAAACAAATATTTAAAATCGAAATCGCAATTAGAATCGAAAATTTTAGGAATCGGCCCATTCCTAATTTATTCCTGTATTATCATTGAAGATGAATGAAACTAAATTAATTTAAAAAAAAATTAACAACATTTTATTTTATTAATTTTCGCACATTAGTTTAAAGATAAACCACCCCACTCAGTATTTTGCTGCCAACAAGAATATATCTACATGCCAAACTTTAAACTCAATGAAATGTGATTTTGTGACAGATACCCTATCCTCAAACAAACAGGCAACACGAGTTTATAAAAATGTATTTAAACATTTTACTTCTAACTTATTTTCGATTAAAACAGAAATGTTAATTATGTTTGCAAGGACAGTAATATTTAAATTCATTAAATAATATTTGCATACCCGTCTTATACGAGATTTTCATCATGACACTCTATAAAGTTGTAAATGAGAGCTATTTTGGCGTGATTTATAGGTTTTCACATTCAAATGAAGCCACCGGAAAATCCAATTCTTTTGAAGAATATAAAGTACATTTTTAACTTCGCATCCTCAATCATACAACCTATCATCTGGAATAGTGACTGCACGTCGTAAATCTCCAGGAAGACGCAACAACGAATGCGCTAGAATCAAAGGGGAAATGTAAATACACTCTGTATTCGTAACATAGTAAACATAAAAAAACTTGTTATTTCCCATCTATAATTATAAGTATTCAAAATTTAAAACACACGCTTACGTTATCAAAGAGCTTAAAAGATTCAATAGTTTTCGTTCATTTAGAATACGTTTTAAAATTTCGAAAAGGAAATCATACTATAATATACTTAATAAAGATTATATTTTTTATATTTTATTTTACCTTTAACTTTTAATTGAATTAAATAAATAATTTACAGAAGTCAAACATTTATTGCCGAGTTAACAAAACCTATATTTGACTATGACACGAAATCATCCCCCTAAATTCCTCACAATTTTTCGGTTGAGAAATTAGTTTCAGTCATTTTGTACTTTACCTTTTATTAATTTGTAAAGAGTATTAAGTAGATAACATTTGACCGTTACAAAAAGCCACATACAAAGACACAGCTTCAACATTTACAGGAAACCCATAACGACAGACACACTTATCCACAACACCTCAAACCACCCTATCCAACACAAACACGCTGCCTTCAGATCCATGCTCCATAGACTTAAGGAAGTCCCAATGACCACAGAAAACATTAACAAAGAACTAGGCACAATTAAATATTTAGCATACACAAATGGATACAACACCACAATAATAGACAAACTATGGTAAAAAATACAAAAAAAACACTAAAATTAACACTACAGACATTGAAAATAAAATACATCACATTACCATACATAAACAAAATAACCTGCAAATTTCCAAAAATAGGATACAAAATAGCGTACAAAACTAATAACAAGTGACAATACAAAATACAACACAACACCAACAACAAGGATAAACTACAAGCACCAGGCGTATACAAACTGAACTGCGACGAATGTAACAAATTCTATATTGGACAAACAGATCTCAGCTTTAAACAAAGAGTCAAGGAACACCAACTAAACAGTGTGTAATTTAGAAAAACGAATTTCATCGTTATGCGAATTAGGGATCTCAGATAACTTACTACTTTTCTGTCGTATATTAGAGTATAAGTACATAGAGCAAAAAGACGAAGTAGCAGCAGGTGATTGTCTACTATTCCGGTGGACGGATATTTCATCAAAGAAACGTGTTCAACGTAACAAGCAAACCCCAATTATATCTTTTTTTTACCAAAACTGATAATTTCTGCACACATATACATTATAGTGTTAAAGAAGTCTACACATAGGCATGTAAATACATTGTACGAACAGTTCTATATTGCTATTAAAATACTGTATAATTATAATTCTTGAATTTTATGGTCCATTTTAGGTTTGATGAATCTTAATTAATCACTTTTGCTTCAGTTTATGACTATCCGAACTTTAAGTTTTATAAATCTGTTAAAACTTACTGAGACAGAACGTTTTCCAACGCTATTTGGCCATCTTCATCAGAATCTTCCGCTTGGAGATGTTGGGTCAAGCGGTGACGGATTTAGAGGCAGGTTTTCGATAGTATCAAAAAGTATGTGTGATTTGTATTGTGTTTGTTCGTTTAATATGTTTGTACTTTGTGTGTCTGTAAATTTCGTATTGTTCTAGTGTGTTGAGATGTGGTAATTTTTTGTTGATGTGTAGGATTTCTAGGTTACAATCACATAAAAGGAACCGGACACAAATACACAGACATTTACCATAACTTAGAAATCCTACACATCAACAAAAAAGGACCACATCTCAACGCACTAGAACAATATGAAATTTACAGACACACAAAAACACAAAGTACAAATATATTAGAAGAACAAACCCAATACAAATCGCACATACTCTTTGATACTATCAAAAACCTACCTTTAAAACCGTCACCGCCTGACCCAAAATCTCCAAGCAGAAGACACTGATGAAGCGATGGAAAACGTTCTGTCTCAGTAAGTTTTAACAAATTTATAATAATTTACAGAAGTCAAACATTTATTGCCGAGCTAACAAAACCTTCTATATTTGACTCTAACACGAAATCATCCCCCTCAATTCCTCACACTTTTTAGGTTGATACCCCACAGGGGGGTGCGGACTAGCCGCACCTACGAGGGATTTGGCGTCCCTCGCGGTACCCTAGCCTAACACTACACCACTCACAAACACAAACACAAACACACACACACACACACACACGCACGCATGCACATATACACATACACTAACATCTTCACTTAGGGAATTTGACTGGTCAGAATCGTTGCGCGTTGGGAGTGCTGAAAGGTCCAGAGCTTGACAAACTCTGGTCTGGGACGCTGATGTGAGCTTGCTCTGCCGAAGACGTATGCGCGGTTGCTGGTCCGCTAGCCACTTCGGTCCTTGGTCAGGGAGTGTCCGCGGTGCACAGGTGTCGGAGCCTGTGCACAGTATTACGAGTTCTCGACTGATGCCCATCCAGTCGAGCTAAGGAGGAAACTATGGGCCCCAGAGTTCCAGGGGTTGGAAATGATCGAAAGTGATCCATGGGTGTACCCGTTCTCATAGTCTCGCCCGTAACGCCTGACACGATGGTTAGCTTAAAAACAACTTATGGAAAACCAACAAATGTCCAACCAGTTGAATGTAAAGAGGCGTCGTGAGGTTTCTCCGAAAATGCCTAGGGAAGTAAATACGATGAGGAAAGAAATGGATTTAGCGTCACCGAAGTTCTTAATTGTGTCTTGCACAGAAGCTGGCAAAGAACTTTCTAAAGTATCGCCTTTTGTTATTCAAAAGGCTATAACTGGATGCGCAGCAGGACCCGTCTCTTCCATAAGGAAGTTACGGAACGGAACTCTGCTGTTAGAAAGAAGTAGTTCGAAGCAGTCACAGTTACTACTAAAAATGACCTCCTTCTTTGATCAGGTCAAGGTTTCGGTGGCTCCCCACAAAACCTTGAACTCATCAAAGGGAGTAATATCATGCAGGGATCTGTTATATGTCCGTGAGGACGAAATCAAATCAGAACTGGTATCAGAAGGTGTAACAGATGTCGTACGAATTATGAGGATGGAAAACGGTCAGAGAGTTCCAACAACATCAATTATCCTGACATTCGGGAAACCATCTATCCCGGAATATTTATATGCTGGCTATCAACGGCTTTCTGTTAGGCCCTATGTTCCCAATCCACGCCGGTGCTTTAAAAGCCAATGGTCAGTTATCTCCCTAGTAATTAAATAAAAACAGTCCATCAAGTTTATATCACAATCTATCCGTACTAACCAAACAACGCCTAACCTAAACAACTTTACAAATCACCACTCTATCGTTTTTACCAGTCGAATACCAACTGCTCTAGCCAGTTACCCTTCTTGTCCGTCAAAGTGAAGACAAACGCTAAACCACAAGAATAGTCAAACCCACCTTCTCTGCTCGACCTTTCCAAGTGAATAGGACTATGCTCGAAACAATTTTCAAATTTTTTTCAAATTCGATTCTTCAAATAATATTTCCCAATATATGTTATGACACTATTCTTCAGGCTCCGTTAGGGTTGCATGTTCATACTTGCATTTAACAAGCTAAAAACCTTTGGAAAAGATTCTAAAGTTCCTTGCCGTGACGTAATAAAATCGTCTTTCGTAAAGCAGAATATTTTCAAACACAAACTCGACAATCCTGTAATTCTTTACCAAATCCTGTTACTACATTTTAAATCTACACAAACACAAAATAATCAAAATATTTCGAAAATAAAATAATAAAATAACACACTATGCTTGAAACTACCAAAAATAGGTCAAACTTAATATAAGGCAAATGTAGACCCCCTCTGGCGTACATAAATTAACTTGGAGTTCTTGCTTCTTCATAGACCAAACGGGAAGTGCATTTCACACACGTTACACACAAATCCACTCACGGACCTTATCATTGAAACTTGGCTGCATTCTTCATTTTCACAAACCAAAATTACACAACCATATCAACAACCTCAAAAACCTGTATTAATACTTTTGTTCCATATCTAATACAACTTCTAAAGCATAACTTGATAAAGTAAAACTATAAAAAAACTTTCGGAGTATTATATTGCTATATATAAATATATAGTATTTGTGTACTGATAGATGATAATGGGGATTTTGAGATTGAAACGCTATTGAGGAATAAATTAATGACTGTGATTTCATGTTCGTTAATATTAGGGATGGGCCGATTCCGATTCTCGATTCCAGGAATCGTCGATTCTAGGTGGTATCGAGGAATCGTCGATACTCGATTCTTCATCATAAAAGTGTCGATTCCGATTCCACACGATTCCGAATATTTATAAAAATACGTGTCGGACCAACTGGCCCAACATAGTTTTTTCCTACCGTAAATGTAACGTAAATAAACTTCGTCGGACCAATTGACCCGACATTGTTTTTGATTTAATTAAATTTATTATCTGTGCAACACTGTTTTAATATTTTTTGTGTTTTGTGTTAGCAAGAAACAACAAAACCATAGTTTCATGTCCCGGCTACCCAAATAATAAACAGACTGGTGATAAAAGTGTTTTTGCGCCTATCACTAAGACACGTAAACGTGTCATATGTGATTGATTTGTGAGTTTATAAATATTTTGAATATAGAACTAAAGTGTAATATATTCTCTCTCTGATACGTAATGCTACAGGTCCAGTACATACTATCCAAGATTCATATTAAGTAAAAGTTTTAACACCAAATAATTTACTTGTTAAGGAATTTACGTTATAATTTACTTCCTAGTAAGGATGAGTTTATCTAAGTGTATCAATCTTTGTACTTAACTTTCACAAAGTCCGTTTTTAAGGATTATTTTACAACTAAATATTTAGTCAATATTTCCGACTTACTTTTAAGGTTTTGTGAAATTTTGAAAACAGTAGTGAAAATCATTACAATACGTTATAAGAAATATGTGCGTAAGAAATGTGCATAAGAATATGTGTGTAAGAAATTGTCCGTAACTTCGGACAAAAAGCTCTTAGAATAACATCATGTTTTTAATCCCGTCGGCGTTTATCTATCAAACAAAAATCATCGTAAATACATCTGTAGGTAGTGTGAAGCTTGTTGTTAAATACTGTGCCTTAATTTTTCCAAAAGTAGCAACAACAGCTGAGTAGTAGTCTACTAATAAACATAAAGCGTTAAGAGGCCCGACGGTATTCGGTTCAGGGTACTGGCCGTCGCGTCAATTCGATGACGGTTAACAGAAACTGACGGTGGAAAACCACATAATATATCAAATATGAAAAAGCACTTAAACAACATTCATTTTGCCCAAATTTATCAACAAAAAAGATCTATACTTGAAGAAACTTTATCTTCAGACACAGGACCTACAAGTGATAGTCGGTTAAAAATCAATTGGGATTGAGTAATAAATACAAAATAGGCCTGAATCAGTTGCATTTGTTCCAGACACCTGCAGAAAAAAAGGTCCCACCAGATGTGGAGAAGGTATGCCCTACTAATCCAGAATGTTGGGGAAGAAGGTACCCCCGAGGAATTGACAGTAGAAGAAGAAGTAAACAATTATCTGGGGGAACCATTAGCCAGTCCAAATTGTGATGTTGGGAAGTATTTGGCAGTACAAAGTGTCAAATACCCTCATTTAAATGCAATGGCAATAAAATACCTGTCTGCCCACTCGCGTCAGTGTTTTCTGAAAAACCTTTCTCAACTTCAGGAGCTATATGTGACTAGCGATGAAACTAGCTTGATCCACAACGTGTTCAAATGCTTGTGTTTTTTAACAGAAATGTACATTACCTGCCAGACTTTTAAATATTAAAAACTATCCTATTTGTATTAATTTTTTACTTTTTATGTTGTTCGTTTGTTTTTAATTTTTGTTTTGTTTGGGAGACAATGTAAATAGGCTTAGGTATTTTTTCAAACATCATAAAATAAGTAAGGTTCACATTTTTACCTTTAAAATAAGTCATTAGTTTATCCTGATATGTTTTTATGTTTAAAAAAATTCCTATTGATAAATCTAGGTTGAAGGTTTTGTGTAGCCTATTACATTAAAACAGAACTTTTAAAAGGTTTTGCCATATGACCAAGATGTTAACTAAATTAATTATTAGAGAACTAGAATGTAAGCTAATATAACTTGAAAGAATCGAGAATCGACTAAAGAATCGAGAATCGAACGGAAAATTTTAGAATCGGAATCGGAATCGAAAATTTTAGGAATCGGCCCACCCCTAGTTAATATTTAAGATAATTATTTCTCTTCTACAAAAAACTCAATATTGCGGAAAAAATTATACCTGATCATGCAGATTGTCTTCAAGAAAACAGAAAAAATATACTATAGTTTCATTTAACGCTGAGTAAGAACGGGTCTGTGGTGGGGTAGGATGCGATGTTGTCAGTTTGAACGCTGTACGACGAACGGACGTTTAAAGTAGAATTGGCAACCTGGCTCACAAACCCAGCATGATGTGGATTTTCCATACTCCCAGACACCTGCAGACCCCATCCCTTTCTGGCAGATTTCACTTTTTCAGAGTCTAATTCTGTTTTAAATCAAACTATAACTTGCTGGTAGCAAGTTATAAAAGTCTAAAAGCTTTAGATTTTAAACTATTTTAAATAGTAACACACGGTGTGATAACAGGTGAACATGTTAACAAATTAAATGCCTCCATTTTGGTTCACATTTTTTTTTTGTTGAACGAAAAAAAGATATTGTATTTAACTCTTTCAACTATTTACCTAGTGCATTTAAAACAAATTTAGTTTTAAAACCAAACCTATTATAATTGGATAATTTGTAGCTACATTCTTTGTATACTATAAATGCTTTGTACCCAACGTAATGCTCTTAAGCATGCTTTAAGATTTTTAAGAGTTTTAATTTAAAAATTTAAGACCACATTCACTAAGGTATTTAAAAATTTTCTAATTTTTTAAAGACATTTTTTTATCACCAGGTATAAACGGTTTTACCAATGTTGATTACGTCTACAAAGACGATAACTATCTCATTTATATTTCAGAAGTGTTAAATATAATAAATAAAATAATAGATTTCACGCAACTGAGCTATATTAAATATGTGGGTCACATTCGTCTTGTACATTTGTAAAGTACTAAATACTTTTTCTCTCTCTTGGTCTCTTTTTTTGCGCTCTTTTTCTCTCTTTTAAATAATATTTCAAATGCATTTCTTAACTATGACGTCATCTTCGTTATTTTTTTCATCTGGATTTTCAATCTCATAACACATACACACAATGTATTCGTAGGAGTCAAGTTTGTGCGATTGTTTGCTGAAAGGAATATCTATCCTTGCGTAAATGCTATTTGCTATTGTATTTGTGCCTATTTGCTTACATACAGTTTGAACTGTCGTATGTTTACTTCCAAAGCTGTTCCGCCATCAATGAACCGAATTCAACTGTACTCAATTAGGAGAGTTGCGACAATGGATAACTGAGCTAGTTCAACACATAGTTGATAATGTAAACGGAAACTAATTAGGCTAACAAGTCGTTGATATCAAGCAACAACAATCAAAACTAATTCGATTCAAACCAACAATGATCCAAACTATAAAATTACACTATATTGTTGAAAAATTACCTAATTAAATTACCAATTCAGCTCGAATTTAATAATTTATTTAAACTTTTTAAACTTGATATTAAACAATTTAACCATACCTGGTGCCGGAATTTATTTTGGGGGGCCTTGGGACTTGAAAGATGTAAAATGTACTAAACCTTTTACACTTTTACTATAATACAAAGTGTTTTGTTCACTAGAAAAGTTTTATTCCATCCTATAAGATGAATATTATATTGATTCATAAGTAATTCTAAGCATTTTTAATATACTATTATAATTTATATTTTCAATATAAGTCATAACAGGGAATAATTAGTTATAATATTTGTACGATTAGAATAATAATTAGATTATAAAATTTAAATCAATAACATTTCTTGGAGTACATTGTTTTGTATAATGCTGCGATTATAGCATTACTTCTATACATATAATTGTGAAAACATTGGTTGAATTATAAAATTGGTGGTCGTCCAAGAAATGGGGTGCAGACCATCACAAAGTTTAACGCAAATTTAAGTGACAAGTTAGGTCTTTCTTTTAAGTTCTTTTGAACTCCTAAGTGCAGTAGTTCAGCACCGTACAAGTTACACAGTCTGAGTTAGAAGCCAATCTTTACTACGTGAATCAATGACAAAGCAAACTTTTTCCCGCTTATAGTGATGTTTTCACATGGTAGAGTAGATTTCTGGAAAAAAATGTTTGAATCTTATTTAAATTTATTAATTTTTTACTTTAAGATCATTTTTGTTGGGTCTTTTAAATGAGCAATTTTGTAGCTAAAAGAGTTTCCTAAACAGATTTCTTCCGTTTTAAAACGACTGGTTTCCCACCGTCACAGTTTTTGATTTGTAGACAACACTTTGTCTCCGAGAAAACCAAAACCTGATACATATACAGAAATCACAACAAATTATAAATCCTATGATATTATCATAAGAAGTTTTCTTCTTTTTATGATAAAATTTGTTTACAATCTCATTAGTTTTGTCGTCGTAAACTTAGCTTTTCTATTTTGTAAACTTTTTAAAATAAAATACTATCTTCTCCAGGATTATTTAAGTTTAATATGTTACTTTTTTATCACCAACTCAACCAATCATGTCATTACTGTTATTTATAAAATACGTTTCTATTTCTCTTCTAGTACCTATTGAATCAAACAATGTTTCCCAACAGCTAAAATGTAACTCGAATTTGGTGATTCTTCTAGTAGTAACGTCTGCGAGAAAAGTTAAAAAAACTTTAGGATTTAACGTTCCAAACTGCTCCTCTAAAACCGAAAGTTATCTTAAAAGAGAGATAACTGAAACTTCTGAAATTGGTTTCTGCTTCTTGCTAGACAAAACTACTTTCACCAAATGATTTTCAACTTTTTGAACATCTTGTGTATGTTCTAATCCGGCCGGTTGTTCAACGTTCATTAAACACATATATATTACACATTGAACATTTTGTGTATGTCCTAATCCGGCCGGTTGTTCAACGCTCAATAAACACATATATATTACACATTGAACATTTTGTGTATGTCCTAATCCGGCCGGTTGTTCAACGCTCAATAAACACATATATATATTACACATTGAACATTTTGTGTATGTCCTAATCCGGCCGGTTGTTCAACGCTCAATAAACACATATATATTACACATTGAACATTTTGTGTATGTCCTAATCCGGCCGGTTGTTCAACGTTCATTAAACACATATATATTACACATTGAACATTTTGTGTATGTCCTAATCCGGCCGGTTGTTCAACGCTCAATAAACACATATATATATTACACATTGAACATTTTGTGTATGTCCTAATCCGGCCGGTTGTTCAACGCTCAATAAACACATATATATTACACATTGAACATTTTGTGTATGTCCTAATCCGGCCGGTTGTTCAACGCTCAATAAACACATATATATATTACACATTGAACATCTTGTGTATGTCCTAATCAGGCCGGTTGTTCAACGTTCAATAAACACATATATATTACACATTGAACATTTTGAATAAACTGAAGTTCATTTCAATTTTAAAAGACATACACAATACTCACAAATTAATAATTTATTTACTCATAAGCGTTTCAATGACAAACTCATCATCATCAGTGATTGTTGTAAGCTAGAATTTGTAGTAGCAAAACTCACTGATGATGATGAGTTTGTCATTGAAACGCTTATGAGTAAATAAATGATTAATTTGTGAGTCTTGTGTATGTCTTTTATTTGTTTTAACATAAACTCACAAGCTAAGCTCAAAGAATAGTTGTATGAAATTTCATGCTGCACATAAAACACATTAATGCTCAATTCTCTCATCAAAATATTTAATCTGGACATGCATGTTTCATCAACTATGTTACCATCATCAGTGACTAATATAGAATAAATATAAATTTTTGTAATATTGGTTTAAATTATTAATTACATTCCCCTCAGCGTAAGTTAATAAATAAAATTATTTGTTGTGTTTGTTGAAAACAGAAATCTTTGCAAGCAATAGTATTTGTTTATTTAGGCTATGGTTAATCTGAAATGGAGTAATTCATTAAAAAACTTTTAGGATTATTTACAGATATTGTATATTAGTGCCTGATAATGGCAATGTAGTTGCCGAAACATTTATGAAGATATTATGCATTTTTATCTGAGAATTGAGTATTAGCATTTTTGCAGGGCTTAGGATTAAATTGATCTCGCAAACTAAGCTAAAGACCAAATTGTCTCAACACACCCCTCGGTTTCATGTCCCATTATAATGAAACTTCAGCGTCAACGTCACTGCTCAGCACCTCCCCACTTATCCACAGTGTTCATCTCTTTCAAAGCGCCGTTGTTTCCACTCAGGTTCCTATTGTTTGTGCTTAGCTGGGTGTTGCTGATAATACATCAGCTCAGTAAACAGCTTGTTTCCACTCACCTCTGTGTGGTCACCGTAATCTTGTCGATTAACGCTTATCGTTGAGCTACCTCTAGACGGATTTATTTTGATCTTTATCAAAACTAAAAATTGTACAAAATTAGTACAATTAAAGTTGTTACGTTAAAAAAATATTGTTTCACAGTGAAAGTAGTTTTGAATGAAAAATAAAAACGGAGACATAGATGGTTAAAGTAATAAAGTTACGCAATTGTAAAATACTAAACGAATAATGAAAATGGTGTAGAGTTCTATTTATGAGTCATAAAGTTTGCAGGTGTGTTTATCTTAGTAGCATTTTCGAAATTTATGAAGACCCAAACATCTTCTTACTTCCTGACAAAGTGTAACTGTTATTGTAAGATTATGAAACGGATTATTAAGGGCATTGGGCAGATTTATACTGACGAAGTCTTTAACCAACGGGAGCCTAGGGGTTAGAGCTTATCAAACGTTTTAGAAGAACTAAATATTTAATGATTTTTTTATATTAATAATAGAATATGGAGCCCGAAGACCTCGTGGAGTAAAATTGCCAATCCTGTTTTCGTTTTCAAATATCTGACCTATTTGTGTTATATCTTAAATTCCTAGAAACTTCCCCCTTCAAAATTAATGTCTATGACCTTAACAACCCCCTCAAACAAACATTCTTAGATAAATGGAAAATGGTTTCTCAATCTTACAATGATTTGCGTTTCACTTGTTCTTCGACAATTCGAAATTTTTAAAAACATTCTCAAATATAACACTTTCTCTCTCTTTCTGAAACATGCGTCAACAATATGCATTTTGAAAAATATTTAATACCACAACCGGAACAACAATAAGTTAGATAGCATTGAAAAATATGAAATGAGAAACTGTAAAAACACTAATTCTGTTAAACAAATGTAGCTGTCGATTATCCTCACGCCATCATTGTTGCTACACAAATCTGTACCTGATGATGTGGAACGTCTTCAGTGAAGAATTATAAAACTTGTCACTGACATCGACAGAATTAAAAATGTTTTTATACAAAAATAATTAGAATGAAATAATGGAAAGAACCCCAGATACCACAAAAATAATCAAAATAACAAATAAAACAAGTTACTTAAGATTTAACCCTTACGTACATTTCGATGACCATGTCGTCATCATTAGCGGGTCTTATGTCAAAATTACAATCTAGCAAACAAGAAGTTACAAACTAGAGTGATGTAAACCACTCTAGTTTGTAACTTCTTGTTTGCTAGATTTAATTTTGAAATAAGACCTTCTGATGATGATGACATGGTAATCGAAATTTACAAAAGGGTTTAATCTTAAGTAACTTATTTTATTTGTTATCTTTGTGGTATTGGGACTCTTTCCAATATTTTCATTGTAATATATTGTACCACTGTGCTCTTGATATTGTATATACAAAAATAACATTACTAAGGAAAAATAGCGAAACTTTATAGCTTACACTTGGTTTCTTCTGCCATAAAATAAAGTTATGTCTTCGAGGAGATGTAGAAACACAAGTACAAAGTAACAATTCTCAATAGTAAAGTGTTGTTTTAAGGATATCTTTTTGATACTATGGCACAGAACCAAGGTACGAAAGAATAAAACAATTGCAAACAGGTTTAAGAATTGCTGGGAAAGAATGATTACTGTCTAAAATAAACCTTAATTGAACCATAAAAAATCAATTTTCGTTTTGGAGCAATGGTTTAATCCAAGGGCGTTGAGGCAACCCATTTAAACCTTAAATAATTGTCTTCGGTATCTTACATATTGGTACGACTGGATCGTAATACCATATCTCCGTTCCTAATCTTGATTCACTCGAATCTGGTGTTTGCAGTCTGATTCATGGAGGTAGTGGTTTCTTGTGGTGTATTTACATAAACCATAATTTCGATTACCTCTCTGTCTTCATGCTTAATTAATTGAAGGAATAAAACGCTCCATTGTGACCTTTGAATACTCAGTTCTTTACCCCCCCATCTTAATTGGTATTTTCCCTTTACAACCACAGTTACGAAATGTAAAACTAATTTATGTAAATAGTTACAAATATTGTAATATAAAACGATATGTAACTGTTAAATAAACTGATCGTCGATGACAACCCTTATAAGCTACATGAAACTGAGGAAGGCTATCGGTGATGCGATTTTATACTGAACCCCTGGAATAACTATATGAATTGGAGATGAAGATGTTTTCAAACTATATTTGGTATAAGGTCAGAACATCGGGTCCTCCGCAATCTGCAGACGTCGGATACACTACTTAATGAGCCGGAAACTAGACATGAATAGTAGAGATTGCTATCATCTACTGTAGCTATTGATCAGCTATGTCGCCATTTTCAATTAAATTTAATATCAAAGAAAATTATAAATAACCGCTATTATTTAGTTGATATTTGAAATATATAAGAGTTATCGTTTGATTTAAAATTATATATATATATATTAAATATGGTGATAAACATACGACTTGACGTCTATGGCAACATTGGAAATTTATAAGCATAAATTTAAAG
>JBAIZL010000005.1:59730154-59732654 GCA_036971475.1 Prosapia bicincta | reverse complement strand
AATTTGCTTGGAAACATTACACATAATTTTATGTAATATTATATATATATAAAGAACAAGAGTCTAAATACAAATACAAGAATTATAATTGAATTAACAATTCAAAGCTTTTCGTTGGCTAACAGTACCAACATCATCCAATGAAAACATATTGCGATATTTATATATATATATATATATATATATATATATATATATATATATATATATATATATATATATGTATGTATGTATGTATGTATGTATGTGACCAAAATATGTTTAATTTGCTTGGAAACATTACACATAATTTTATGTAATATTATATATATATATATATATATATATATATATATATATATACATATACATATATATATATATATATATATATATATATATATATATATATATATATATGTGTGTGTGTGTGTGTGTGTGTGTGTGTGTGTGTGTGTGTGTGTTTGTGTGTGTGTGTGTTTGTGTGTGTGTGTGTGTATATGTATATAAATAAATATATATATATATAATATATATATATATATATATATATATATATATATATATATATATATATATATATATATATAATTCTTAACGTCAAATTTAATTAAAACCGTTTAAGTTGCATTGGACTTTGCTTTTCCGACTCATAACAAGTGCAAGGTGGAACAAAAACTACAATATATAAAAGTATTTTCTGTGTGTTATTACACATTAGTAAATTCTCCTATTTGCCTTAGGCTCTAATATTCATACACAATATCAAGAGCACAGGTACATTATATTACAATCAAAATTTTGGAAAGAACCCCAATACTATAAAAATAATAAAAAATAACAAATAAAACAAGTTAATGATAAATACACAAAAACCTCCTAACCACAAGCTTCCTTTATTTTATCCTTATGTACATTTCAGTTACCAAGTAACCATCATCAGAGGGATAACATACAAAGACTGAAACCTGTTATCCCTCTGAGGATGGTTATTTGGTAACTGAAATGTACATTAGAGTAAAATAAAGAAAGTTTGTGTTTAAGAGGTTTTTGTGTATTAATTATTAAATGCAACCACAGTATATTCCTAATAAATAACAAAACAAGTTAACTAAGATTTAACCCTTATGTACATTTCGATGACCATGTCATCATCATCAGAGGGTCTTATTACAAAATTACATTCTAGCAAACAGGAAGTTACAAACTATAGAGTGATGAACATACTTTTCAGTATATTCTATATTACATAAATTCCCATTAAGCATGCCCTACCCAATAACTATATTGTTTCTAATATTATCCGTTTTCATAAACTTTAATCAAATTTAATTATACATTCCATATGCCCACTTTCATAGATTCCTTGTTCAAATGTAAGGTTTTAATAATTTCATTTTATATTTTGAATGGTACAAGTCAAAATATATAAAGATTTTATTAAGCTTGATATATTATCGAAGTTCCGTGAGAAATATACATTTTTTTATCAACCCACGTTTTTGCTCCTTCTGTCTCTATTTTACTCTCCGGCCAAATAATCAGACGTTTAATTAACCTTTATATATATATATATATATATATATATAAAGTTTTTGACCAGTGTTCAGAAATGTTGTTTAATTTCATTTTACATTTTCCTCTTTTGATATTAATTCTTCCTTATTCGATCAAGTGTGTAAATATTTGCATTTAATTGTAACAATCAGAAGTATTCTGTCCGCTATACAACAATGAAACAGTCGTGTGTACACGTTCTGAACGTAATAAGGGTTCAATGTATCCGCGACGCTTCCTCTAGCCGAAAGGAAAAAAACCCCTCTCGCTCTAAATAAAGCAGAATCTTTACACGATAACGGACTAAGCCTCTTAAAATACTAAATCTTTTGTAGAAGTGCTTCAGGCTCTTTTCATTCTCATTAGAGATAAATCCTGTTCAACGCTTCCTTGCGAAGAGGATATTGCGTATCGCCGACGGAATAACTTTACGTTCGGATAAAACCTTTCGTTCCGTCGCGTCGCCGAATGTTACATCTGTCTGTAGGCTGTTAACGTAGACGATTTACTTTTATTTAGAAATACAGAGAAAGTTAATTTGCTAAATATTCGAGTTAAGTTCTACACCATTCTGATTAAATTGGAAACATATGTATATAGAAAATGTAATTTAAGAACGTAAAATTTTTGTTTATTTAGATAAATGTTTTTGAAGGAACTATGTTTTTTTTTAGAACTGAAAACTATTAAAGAATTTCTTGGCTAATATATTAATGTATTGGCTACCTTGTTGGGTTTATGGCATAGGTTAACAACATTGAACTTACTGAAATAAAATGTTGATTGTGTTTGCGAAAAGCATACCGGGTTTCTTATTGAAGGTTGTTGAGTAACTGTTAAAACAAAAGATACAAACATGTAATATAAATTTTTTTAAAAGGTAATTTCTACTCAAATCAACAAAGACAAATTTTATTTTAGTTCATTTTTATTTTATAATGATAATTAATATAAACATGTGTTC
>JBAIZL010000005.1:59665154-59725154 GCA_036971475.1 Prosapia bicincta | reverse complement strand
ACATGATTTATTCTATAGAATTTAAACAAATTAATTCTGTGCCTGTAAATATATTTCTAGAAGTATTAGGTGGCATTACTTCTTAGTGGTTTATTACGACTTATATTTGTGCGCCCAAACATAAATCTCAAGCGAATATTCTTTTGAAATCTCATTTTTACAAAACCAAATTCATATGCTTTTCAATTTTATATTAATTAGATCCTGGTTACTGAATATATTTCTTATGGATACAAAGTTTGTTACATGCACTTAAGTAACTGCTAAATAGTTATTAATTTTCTTTATGATTTTTATTTTATTTATTTCTATTACTTAGGTTGTATTTGAACCGAATTTAAATAATCTTTGTTACAAACGACATTTTTTACGCTTCGTGTAACTATAAGAACTGCTTAACGTTCATCAGAAGCAGCCTTTTGCAAATTCTTCTAACGTCAAAATAGGCGGTTAATCTCGCCAGATAGATTGTTAGCTTCATTAGCTATTAAACGATTAATCTAAAAAGGTCAACTTGGTGTCCTAACACTTATTAGTATCTGCTATATCGATCATCGACATTATTACTGAAGACAACAACCTAAGTGTAGGAAGCATTCTACACTTGATGATCACATAATCTATCTGGCCTGTCCAGTGGTCAGCTACAATCTATAGCCAAGTATCCATTCCGAAACTGGGATCATTGCACTGTTGCGTCTAATTGCACAAGTTCCTCGTTCCTCTACACGACCTATGTACAGCCCGAAGTAATTTCCATCCTTAGCATTGTTCCACATGAGACGCTCCAAAAGTCTGAACCTAATGGAGTATCAGGTAGTATTCATCTAATATTGAAAATATCTCGTTAGATACGAACTAAGTATCTTGAAAGTCGAATCTTTCCCAGAGCTTCCACTATGTTCTATCAACAAGTTGAAAACATTTCCCAAACCCAACGTCACTAGAAGAAGCACAAGGCTTGAAAAATTGTTTTCCTGGTTCATGATCCTCATTTCTTCCTCGTAATATACTTCTTTTCGGAAACGGAATGTTCCAAAAAACTGAACCTAATGGAGTATCAGCTAGTATCCATCTAATATTGAAAATACCTCGTTAGATACGAACTAAGTATCCTGAAAGTAAAATCTTTCCCCGAGTTTCCACTATGTTCTATCAACAAGTTGAAAGCATTTCCCCAACCCAACTTCACTAGAAGAAGCACAAGGCTTGAAAAATTGTTTTCCTGGTCCATGATCCTCATTTCTTCCTCGTAATATACTTCTTTTCGGAAACGGAATGTTCGAAAAAACTGAACCTAATGGAGTATCAGCTAGTATCCATCTAATATTGAAAATACCTCGTTAGATACGAACTAAGTATCCTGAAAGTAGAATCTTTCCCAGAGTTTCCACTATGTTCTATCAACAAGTTGAAAGCATTTCCCCAACCCAACTTCACTAGAAGAAGCACAAGGCTTGAAAAATTGTTTTCCTGGTCAATGATCCTCTTTACTTCCTCGTAATATATTCCTTTTCGGAAACCGAATTACGCGTTAAATTTCTTTAAAACCCAAAGATCCGTGGTTTTAAAAGTCCCAACATGATCTTGCCTATAATTCTCAACATGTATGATGAGCACTTAGGGAGATCGCCAATCGCGTGCACTCCCGGTTAACACCAGCCTCGTTTTCTTCCACCTCTTACTAAAGCCATCATACTCTAAACAAAAATTATACCTAAAAAGAATACACTCCGGTTACATTTTGCAATAGCTTTTAAAACTTCCATCGGTATGTCATCAGGGCCCAAGGCTTTCTATTCGCATAGACCTATCTGCTCTCGGTAAATAATGTAATAGTCCCAAAGTCTTCGATATTTCATCTTTTAACGCTTTTTTGAGGACGACTTTAAAACAATTCTATTTATTTTGCTTCTATTTTTCCAACTGTTTCTACTGCAGCGCCTAATACTTCATTTCTTTATTCAGATTTGCTTAACCATTTTCCTAACTCCGTTTGACATTGTGTATCGTCTCTATTGCTTTTCTATGGTCAATGTGTTTCATGCCACAGTGTATCTTCTGTACCTCACAGGTCCCACCTATCCTCATGTATTCTGTATCTGTGAGTGGGAACCTTCTCTGGTCAATGTGTTTCATGCTACAGTGTATCTTCTGTACCTCACAGGTCCCACCTATCCTCATGTATTCTGTATCTGTGAGTGGGAACCTTTCTTTGGTCAATGTGTTTCATGCTACAGTGTATCTTCTGTACCTCACAGGTCCCACCTATCCTCATGTATTCTGTATCTGTGAGTGGGAACCTTTCTTTGGTCAATGTGTTTCATGCTACAGTGTATCTTCTGTACCTCACAGGTCCCACCTATCCTCATGTATTCTGTATCTGTGAGTGGGAACCTTTCTTTGGTCAATGTGTTTCATGCTACAGTGTATCTTCTGTACCTCACAGGTTCCACCTATCCTCATGTATTCTGTATCTGTGAGTGGGAACCTTTCTTTTGTCAATGTGTTTCATGCTACAGTGTATCTTCTGTACCTCACAGGTTCCACCTATCCTCATGTATTCTGTATCTGTGAGTGGGAACCTTTCTTTGGTCAATGTGTTTCATGCTACAGTGTATCTTCTGTACCTCACAGGTTCCACCTATCCTCATGTATTCTGTATCTGTGAGTGGGAACCTTTCTTTGGTCAATGTGTTTCATGCTACAGTGTATCTTCTGTACCTCACAGGTTTCACCTATCCTCATGTATTCTGTATCTGTGAGTGGGAACCTTTCTTTGGTCAATGTGTTTCATGTTACAGTGTATCTTCTGTACCTCACAGGTTCCACCTATCCTCATGTATTCTGTATCTGTGAGTGGGAACCTTCTTTGGTCAATGTGTTTCATGCTACAGTGTATCTTCTGTACCTCACAGGTTCCGCCTATCCTCATGTATTCTGTATCTGTGAGTGGGAACCTCTTTTTAGACATAGACTCTTCGAGTGCTTTGTGCATATAGATATTGATATTGTCAGTTTTCAATTTCGCTGCTACCGGTGGCCTCATCGACGGCCTATATAGTTCTCATATGTACTATTTCCTCATGCATGAAGTCCTCTATCTTTCACTATCTACTTCTAATTCTTTTATTTACTAATTAATATCTTGTTTTATTCCTTTGGCACAGAGGTGTATAACTAGAAGAGAATATGTCGACGATCACTTACAGTGAAATCTTCTAATACGTGGTAATTTCGAATTCTGGGGTAGTTTTACGGAGACCATGTGATATTACGAAAGCTTTCTCAATGACCAGAATTTTGGAATGCAGGTACTCGTATTTGGCCCCTTTTTAAAGGAAACAGCTCCAAACTAGGTAATATCTCTAACTCTCTATTTGCTCTCTTCAGGATGTCGATTATACTTCTGCTGCAGGTAGTTAATAAATGCAAGCCATTTGTCATAAATGATGGTTTATAGATTAGTTACAGATATAAGACAAAACAAAGGTAAATGCCATAGGAAATTAAGTATTGACTATTTTATTGTTCTCTGGATAAACTAAATGTACCCTCTAGAGCGACCTCCGCGCTATCTCGGGAAATTTTTAGCTGCAGAGTGTTGTTTCGTGTTACCGTGCATCGTATGACCCATATAGCAGTTTTTAAAGTAAACATTCTGGTAATTGTATATCATAACATTGGTAAGATTATATCATAATTAAGGGCGTGAGCGTTGAGGATCCCACTTTAGTATGGGACGAAAACATAGCTACCTTTCCTCACACGTAACGAGACAATTGGAAGTTTTTATTATTATTATTATTATTATTATTTTTAATGAAATAAACGTTTATAATTACAATACATTTGACAGCTGAATTATAACAGAAAGAACCTTTCGAACCTACAATTTGTACTTTAAAAAAAAACATTTTAAATTACTATTATAAAAAAAGTTTACATATATTTAAAACTAATATTTTTATTTAATGTCTGTAAACTATTAATTTTTTTGAATTATTAATAAATTAAGAAAAGAAATTCGAAACGTTGAGTGTTTAAAAAATCAAATTTGTGATCTGTCATTAGCCTATACATATTTAAAATATATTGTAAAGAAAAATAAATTCAGTTGGGGAACGAAACCAACAGAATCGTCAAACTTCCCTGGAACTTTGTTCACCTCAAAAGTCGTCTGAACTATACACATAAACTTCAATAATAAAAAAATGTTTACGTGATACAAAAAGAGACTGTATTTGAGCAATCATACAAATAATTGTTTAGTGAACTAGATTGATATTTATCTTGTGTAGTTCTTGCTTGGTGTACGGCTTGCATGCTTTCCTTCTGTTGACTTCCTCGTCCTGCCTGCGAGGCTACTATGTTCACCTCTAAGAACAGAACATTTGTAGGTAGTTCCTGGCCATGTCTTTGTATTGTGCACTGTGAAGACATTTTATTGAAATCGATGGCTTTTAATTAAAAGTAGCGCTATCGGAAACTTTCTTGCTTGAAAAGCTATTCAGTTTTGTTGTTGTGAATGTGTTATTAATAGATTACATTTTTAACTGTTTGTTTCCAAACTTGCATTCAGCACTGGGCGTCAGTTTCGTGATCAAAGATGGCGCTTCTGCAATGAGCAACTTATGTAGTGTTATTTTTCAATGTAAATGCCATTTGTATGCTGGTGAGGGATTTTTCCAGTTTATTTTCATTTTCATCTTGAAATTATTCTTGATTTGTTATCCAAATAGTTAGCGGTCATTCTGTAGTGTTTAGGAGAGGGGATCTTCATATTCTTTGTTCGTACTTGCTGAAGACTGATTGCGTTTCTAAAGTAGCGTAAGGCAGATGGGTTGTCTCAAAAGTTTTGAACTTCGTTGTACTTAAATGCAGATGTGATGGTAGTGTCTTTGTTCCATAACTTCGATTTTGTTTGTTGTTTGATTGGTGACATTTCTTCTCCAACATTGAGGGGGTGTGGCTAAAGGAATTTTTTGTTTTGTTACCAAGAGCCGCTTGACCTTGCACGACCGACCCGGAAGGTCATTTTGCTAGCATACAGGCCAATTCCACGATCGTATGCTTACCCAGGAGGCACCTGTGCTGGCCAGTGCACGGCGGCGACCCTCGCTACCCCCCATAATTTTGAAAAAAAAAATAAAAAAAAAAAATAAACGGGGCAACGGGAAGAGAAAGATTTTTGAATTTTGAAACATTTAAATTTTGGTGTCTATCCTACGCCCCCTTAATTTTGATGTAGAGTGTAAAAAAAAAAAACTGTTGCCTTTACGGCGGGAAAAGTTACAAAATTCGTGGAGTAAATGTTATTACTAAGAATTAAAAATCGCAACAAAATTTAGAATAAAATTTGGAAAAACAGTTGCGATCGTTGGGGAAAAGGGGGCCGAGCTGCTGCTGTAACGGAGATTAGTGGTTAAGCTGGAACAGAAACAAAGACAACAAATATTTTAACTTCATAATAACCTGGAAAATGTTCTAAATTATCATATCTGTGGTATGGTTTAACAAGAGAAGGGGTTTCCCAATACCAATTTGTACAATATCAGAAAAAAATATTCAATAAATATTAGTTACTTTGTATTGTTACTGAAAGCCCCTTGTGGTGGTTTACATCATAAGGAAAAATCTAAAGAATGATTAAGAACAGTTAAAGTAGACAATAATTTCGTGGAGAAATCTGGACAATCATTGCCTATTACAGCACTTGAGAAAAGGTTTTAATTTGTGTATAACGTCTGCGAAAAAACCAGCAGAAGTGCTAAAGTCCAGGTATAAAACCTAACCATAAACAAAAATACCTATGCATATATTATTGTTTGACAAATTCAATGTAGAGTCGAAACATATAAATCCAGGCACTTTCATTTTCAAGGTTATATTAAATTTATCACGTAGAAGCGCATTATGAAACAATATTGCAAAATTATTTTAATTTTTGTAACTTCTTTCAAACAGCTGTAGCTATGAGAATCATACATGCAATCAGCTGATTCAAATTCGGTAATTAGACAATGGATCACGTAAGCTATCAGCTGTTTCAAATTCGATAAAATATCAATAAGAATAGTGTCAACACATCATATTAAAAAATATTAAATATAAACATAACCTCAAAGTTCGGGTAATAAAGTTTGGATTATTATATGAATGTTTACAAATAATTTTGACGTATTGACAAAGTTTCAATTGAATACAAATGAATACAAACGTTGGTTTTACGATAGTATTAATGTATTTATATCTACGTTTTTAATATGAAAAAATAAAGCATTATATCACAGTGTTTATCTTGACTGCTACCGGACAGAAAAAAATATTTATAGTTCAGCTACTATCCATTTAAAAACTATTTAAATGTAAAAATACAACGTATGTGAAAACTACAGATTCACTAAGAATTCTTGACATTTGTTAATATTAAGGATTGATCATTCGTAACTAATATCTGAAACTTATTTACATATCGTCTTGATTTTCGGTTGGAAATGTTGGCAATGCGAGTTTACAAAATAATTATGAATACAGAATTTTGATTAAAGGAAACGTTTTTGTCTCGTACACTAATGATATCAAATCGTATCCTAAGAATTAATGGTGCCCGAAGGAAGGGCTGAATAAATAAAACAAGTATCAACTTGAGTCTGTAATATTCTACAAGTTTTGTGTTAATCGCTTTTCTAAGAGCTTTTGTTTCTTTTAAACCGTGTTGATTATAGAGTGCTAGAGATTTTATAACATCATGGTTTGTGTAATTAAAACATGAAAATGAAACAAAATGTGCACATACAAGTATCAAACCTACTGGAAGGCAAAATAAAACACAGCACATATTTTTATCATTTTGTAATGTTTAAATACTAAAATATTGATTTTTTTTTTTAACTTTGTGTAAAACAGAAACTACGTATTAGTTTCTATTTATTAGAAACTATGTTAAAGGGAAACTATCTATTATATATTAAAAGAGCTGTAATAGTAGCATTATAAAGGAAATAAAAATGGATAAAGTGTTCAAGAAGATTTTTGGCTGATATAGTAGTCAGCAGAATCCAACTACTGTAGAAGTAATTCGATAGAACTAAATATTAGAAGTGTAGCAATATTAAGGTCTTAAATAAAATAAAATGGGATGTCCTGATACTCGGTTGCGGTAAGGACGTTGCAGGACTCACAAGAACGGACAATTGTAATGAAATAATCTCTTGTAGACGAAAAAACTGACACTTAGAAGTTCAGCACTCTTGCCTTCAACAAATTAGCTCTTAGCTCAAACTTGTAAAATGATTTGTACAACATTTCTCGAAAGGTAAATGACAACTCAGCACCTCCTGATAAAAAAATCTGTAGAGCCTTTTCAGAAGTTGTGATTTGAACTTCGAGCTTATCTTTTTAATATAAAGGGATTTTATCACATAATGTTCTGGAAAGCGAAATAATAGCCACTACCACAATATTGTACAGTATAACCTAACCCGCTTATTATTATTAATTTGTATATACACTCCTGGACGCCAGAAAGGTTTTTAAACATTTGAAAGGGCAGTATATAAATATTTTATATACAATTAACAAAATTATAATTAGAATTTTGTAAAACATTTCTCTTGTAAATATTTGCAAACACTCACCACTAAACGCCGTCCAGCCAGTACCTCAGGACAGGCGAAGGTTGTCCGCGAGCCCTAAAGTAAAATTCCAAAACTATCTCCTCGCAGTCGTCGAGGGACTGGAAAGTTCCGTCATCGCCCAACGTAGGGCGGTATATCTGTCGCACGTAGAATACCGGTGCAAATTGTATTGCAGAAGCCTCTTCCTGTGTAGAAAAATAAATCTCTTAAAACTGGTTGCAGTGTTTGCAAAAAATACAATATTTACTGTCTTTTTGAAAAATTCAAAAAATTGTTTAAAATTCGTATGCTGAAGCAATACACCTTGAAAGCAAGCACATTTTTGTAAAATGTTCAATTGTTGGGAGTTTTATGTACACGTAGATACAGGGATAATCTTATAACTAGTTATAATAATTAAATAAAAAAACCGTAACCACCATATAACTTTATTTAATCACTTGATGTACATTTCGGTTACCAGGTAACCATCTTCAGAAGTACTGAAGATGTAGAGTACTTCTGACGATGGTCACCTGGTAACCGAAATGTACATCAAGTGATTAAATAAAGTTATATTGTGTTTAGTGGTATTTAATTATTATGACAGTAGGCCACAGTTGGTCAAGAAAATATTCAGTTATAACTAGTTGGCAAAAAATTAATATTAGGGATGGGCCGATTCCTAAAATTTTCGATTTCGATTCCGATTCCGATTCTAAAATTTTCCTTTCGATTCTCGATTCTTTAGTCGATTCTCGATTCTTTCAAGTTATATTAGCTTACATGCTAGTTCTCTAATAATTAATTTAGTTAACATCTTGGTCATATGGCAAAACCTTTTAAAAGTTCTGTTTTAATGTAATAGGCTACACAAAACCTTCAACCGTGAGAGTGACATCTGTCTATAATATAATTTATTAAGGTTAAGTTTCGGAGGAATAATACAGTGTTTCTATTCGCTCAACCGTCATGGCCACGGTTCCGACGGTGACGGTTAATCGAGTTTTTACTGTACTTTTTTGTGTTTTGTTCTGACATTTAGTGAGAGAGAGAGAGAGAAAGAGAGAGAGAGAGAGAGAGAGAGAGAGAGAGAGAGAGAGAGAGAGAGAGAGGGAGGGAGACGATCGATGTCAAACGACCAAAAATGGTTACGATCTTGATTGCTGTGCTTCATAAATAATAATATTTTCGTTTACTTTAATCATTTAATTCATTCAAATCAACTAATACAAAAATAAGACATAGTTGGTAATTAATTATTTTTCCACACAAATATAATAAATTTTGGTAATAAATTTTGTTTGGTAATAAATTACTCCACACGCATATTTTAATAGTTAACAAAATAGGAATCGGAATCGACGCTTTTATGAATGAAGAATCGAGTATCGACGATTCCTCGATACCACCTAGAATCGACGATTCCTGGAATCGAGAATCGGAATCGGCCCATCCCTAATTAATATATGAACATAAAAAATCAATAAAAGTGTAGTGCATTTCTCTCATTTTGCGCTTTCACTGAGCCACTCGACATGGGTCCACTAAAGCTCAATCCGTCTGAAGTATCACTCACAGCACATTGGCTCTTGTCGCGGGTGTCGGTTGGGCCCCCACGCCACAGGTTAGTGCTCAGCAATGTACGTTAGCCAGTGTGTTTTGTAGTGAAGTGAAGAAGAGAGAATGATGGGGAAAAAAAAGAAGAAACGCACCTGTCTCGCAACCTAACATTCTTGTCAAACAACACAAAGACAATGGGAGACTCTTAAGTCCAGCATGTCAAGACCATTCCAACCTTAAACTCGTGACTCCCGCTTGGGTGAGGTCAAACAACACAAAGACAATGAGGAGACTCTTAAGTCCAGCATGTCAAGACCATTCCAACCTTAAACTCGTGCTTGGGTGATTAGCGTCAACCTGAGATCCATGACCCGTGGTACGTCTGCAATAGTATTACCGTGGTACCAAGGCCTGGACTGGTGACCGGATCGTGCCTGTGAAAGACGAACTCCAACCAGACACCAAGGTTTCCACCGCTTTTCCAGAACTGCTCGGAACCAGTAGAACCTTCCGAACTCCAGGTTTCCATCCAGGTCCAGTTAGTGCAATCGGACCTTTATCCTCTTTCAGCTTATACAAGGGCCTGACCCTCAGTCTTAGTAGGCATATTCTGCTTATAACAAATAAATAAACTATGGAATCAAGGAATTATGCCACTGTTTATTGGGGCGTACAAATTTAACAAGGTTAGGAAAACACAAATAGACCTTGTGTGTGGTCGATTCGTCACTAACCATAATTTAAAGTCTCTCTGAGCTTGCGCCTCCTAATTTCATGTAATATATAACTCGTAATATTTCCAGACTAGTGTGATAAATATAGACATTCTCTAATTCTGCTCAAAGTTTTATAAATGTTTTGCACTAAGCAGATGGGAAAACTATTACTATTTGTGTAAAAACAAATTCCTCGTCCTAAGCATCGTGTGACTAAAAGTTAGGTTATAGCACAAAGCTGTTTAGATGTTGTCATTGAGACAAACCAGTTACTGCGAACTTCAAATAATAGGCCAGTATGGTTTGTCAATGGTTTTAAAGTATTGTAGTTTCTGAGATCAATCAACCTGATTTCCAAAATGCCCAGAGTAAAATATGTTTGTAAAATGAGGATGAACTTTGGAAATTATGATTATGATTTAATTATATCTCCTGTTTTCATCATTCACAGATTAGAAATTATGGTGATTTATTACAAACTCTGTAACTTTCGGCAACTTTACTCCACTGGATATAGACGAAACTACTGAATTATTTTTTTAGCTCTCTCCAAGTTTATCTAGGGAGGTATGTTTGCTCTCGCTTGCGCATACAGAAACACAAATTAATATTAAGAAGTAAATATTATATACGTCCATAAAGCATTAATAATATATTCCTGTAGGATATTACCTGCTCTCGCAGGGCAAGGACTTCGTGGTCTACAATTTCCATCAGTATCCCAATGACTGTTTCTGCAACACATTGACAATTAATAATGTATAAATAACTATAAAATTAAAATAATTATACATTACGTTACATGAGTAAGATACTCAATATGAGTAGAAATTTGTAACATTCAAACTTTTAAAACTAAACTGGTAACCGTTAAAGGTTTTCAGTTGTACACTACAAGTTTCAAATGAGTAAATTAGTTTGACACTAAAATGTGCAGGGATACTCTTCAGCTGTAACCACGAGAGTAGTTGTGTTAAAATATAATTTTGAAATATGTCAATGGTAGACGAATAAAAACGGAGTGTCTACATTTTATTACACGCTGCAATAGAAAGCATTTGAAATCGAATTGTAACATTTACAAATTCTTTTGTCATTAATTGTTAATAGATTATTAAGAATTTATTATGTAAAAATAATAATATTTTTAGAACCAATTGTTCTGTAAAATTATTCAAGTTGAGGATTTTATTTTGAACAAACTAAAAATAATTAAACTGAGATTCTCTAAAAAATTAAAATTTCAGTTTTAACAAGTCATGTATGTTCATAAAATAAAGTAATGAGAAATGTACATCTTTCTTAGGCTTTTAAAACTAATAAAAATGCAAAGGTTGTATTGTAAACAATATTTAAAACTTTTTGGGGGGGGATGATATTATTAAGTAGACTATTCATAGAGCAACTCATTCAGGGTGCCAAAAGACTAAAAATAAAATTTAAAAAAATCCAATGATTTAGGATTATGTTTTGCAACATAAAAATGTTTAGAAAAATTTTTTACGTCGTTTCTTAGTCAGATTCTACCCTACAGCCTCATCTGCCTTGCTGCCCCATGGTGTAATAGAAATGCAAAAGGGCTTTATAGAAAGATTCCAGGGAAATTAATTTAAAAATGGTTGCTGTGAAAATAAAAATCTAGTAAAGAAATTGCGACTGGAAAAATTATTTATTATCTCAATCGCCACGTAATTCATTTCAATATTAGATGGTTATACAAGCGACATAAAAAAATTAATTATTAACATTTTTTTTAAAAATAACTCTTCAATTGTCCTACTCTTATCAAACAAATTTTGGATATTTTTTTAATTTGTAAGTAGGTGCTAATTTAATAACAGCTGATCTTTATGCGCAGTGCACTAAACTAAGTTTATATCTAACTTAAATTCCTTTTTTCTATATAAACTTTGAGTAATTTTTTGAACTAGGTGAATAGGAATCAATATTTAAATAGAGTATACATATATAATCAACAAATATTTTGAAATTTCTTTTTTGCTATTTATACAATTTTAATCCAAAATACTCAAATAACACGGGAGTGCTACACGGTGTATGTTGTTTGCCGTTTGAATTAATATGCTTTTTTATATAGGCTAATTAAAGATTACAGAAAATTTTGCTTTTTTAAACACTAAAGGTTTCGAATTTATTTCCGAAATTTCTTTTCAAGAGCTCAGTTTTAATTAAACAACTATACAACATAACTTACGATTTATAAAACTCTTAATAAATATTCATTTACAAGTCAAAGATTTTTTTCTACCACGATAAAACAGACAAATCACAGATACATACCCTAAAAAATAATACATTCTTGAAAAGGAATTTCGAAGTTGAGTGTTTAAAAAGCACAATTATCTGTAATCAGTCATTAGCCTATATAGAAAATAATTGTTATTAACAGACATTAAATAAAAATAAATATGCTTTTTTTTCAATATTAAATTCTTTATAAATTTAGCTATGTTATAAATATATAATTATAATGGCTTACCTTCCGTGTTCTCGCTCACAGGTGTAACGGAGGCTTGGCTCCCCTCTGGAAAATACAATTTTAGGTTTTTAAAATGTTTTGTATTTGTGGAAAGCCACTATTACTTACGACTAGGTCCAGAAGCTAAGTAAATGTATAGAGTTTTAGTAAAGTTAAGTTTTACTTTATAGAAGAGTTGAGCGTTGGAAATGTAATAGCTCACAATGGAAATGATTATTATTCTATAGTTTTCAATAATTTAAATTTCGTTTCTTTTGAGAAATAATTTATAAGCTTTACACAAACTCACAATTACAAGCACTTTATTTTCATACGCGTTTTGATGGATTATATCATCATGAGTGTTACTATACAATCAGAAATGCAACTAAAAAAGAGCCACCTAAAATGTTATACTTTTAATGTTTAATAAAAAAAGCTATTGGTTTTGTTTAGAATTGTTAACGCATGAGAAGAATTAATATATAAGTTTATTTTAAATGAAATTTGTAACTTTTATAAGTACTAAAGTAGGCCTATGTTAAAATTATTTTAAAAACATATTAAGGAACAGCAGCGATCCGGTGCCCAGTGAACCGGTAGTAAAAGTATTCCGTAACCAGCAACACGTCTTTAGATGGCAAGATTACTTCTGCTAGGTTTTTGTTATTGTTTTTTAATGCTCTAACCATTGGTGGTGTAAAGTCACAGGGTATCCAAGATTGAATTTTTCAGAGATCGATGACTACCGAGTCAAACGACTACACTGTCACTATATTATGTTTTCACTGCTTTATTTTTTAGAATTACAGCTAGGAAACAATAGAAGGAATCCTCTAACGTTGTTAAGTTCTAGGCGTGGAAAGAGTTTACACGATATATGTTCTGCCCTTTGTATTTTCTTCGTCCACTGTTACTCAGTAAATTTCTATAGTAAGGTGCTCTAAACCAATACGGATTAGAATCATTCATAGTTAGTATGTTTCTAAAAACAGAAATTAGTAACGGAAAGATTATATTGTCAAAGTAGTTTCCTCTAAATTAAGTAGAGCGGACAATTTTGTAATATTTTATGTCAAATATACTTTTTTTTAAAAAAAAAACTTCAACACAAATCTTTTCTACAATACTTGTCTTGATTTCTAAACTGTAAATTTTTATTTAATGGCTTATTGTCAAGTTTTAAGTAATAAAATGACTCTTTGCATATATTGTATGTGTGTATTTTGGAATCAATTATAGAATAATATTAACAAAATTACTTGAGTCAGATTGATCACAAAAGTGCAGTAAAAATTTTGCCACTCCGTGACTGTTACGGAAATGAAAAAAAAATATATATTTTATAACTACTGGAGAAGTCCTAATAAACTACTATGTTTTATATAAGTTAACATACTAAGTTATATTATAATTTGCAATTAGAAATAATCTATAATGTTAGGTATATTTAATAAATAAGTAGTAAAATATGTTTTATATTTTTTTACTACTCCAAATTATGCTACAATTTTAATTTTCTTTTTATGGTAAATAGGTCTGTAAAACCTTGACAGTGACCACTGATTAAACTCCATACTTCAACGAAGTACTAGACCAACCTGTCCTGGTAACATCTCACTGGAAATGTTTTAAGGTAGGCAACCTTAATGAGTTTACGTTTTATTATATCATAGAAGCATAATTAATGTACAAATAGTATTGTATTGTAGTTACAATACAAACTAGGTCAGTGTAGTTTGTAACTTATTGTTTTCTAGATTGTAACAAGACCCTCTGATGATTATGACATGGTCATAGATATGGTTTAAATATTAGGTAGCTTGTTTTATCAGTAATGTTTATTATTTTTATGGTATTGGGGTTGTTTTTATTATTTTTATGGTATTGGGGTTGTTTTTAATATTTTTATGGTATTGGGGTTGTTTTTATTATTTTTATTGTATTGGGGTTGTTTTTATTTTTATTGTATTGGGGTCGTTTTTATTATTTTTATGGTATTGGGGTTGTTTTTATTATTTTTATGGTATTGGGGTTGTTTTTATTATTTTTATTGTATTGGGGTTGTTTTTAATATTTTTATGGTGTTGGGGTTGTTTTTAATATTTGTATAAGCATATTTAAACTAAACGAAATTTACTTAATTGGAAAAAGATTTAAATATTTTTATAACTTTAAAACGACTACTTACCGCCACTCTTCTCAATGCTGTCTCTAGCTTCATCCCTCTCCTGCACCCTCCCACAGCAGAACATTGCTGAAACCGCCATAAAATTACATTGTTATTTGCAGCACAATTTAAGCTAAACCCGAACTTTAATTCCAATGTTCTAGTAATTAATTAATTTCCTTATTTATTTTAAAATTATGTAAAGTTTTATTATATATTATTATAATGAAGGTTAATTTTCCTTAAATACTGGTGGTTAGGTTGCTTTCAAATTAGAAAAATAAAAATACAATGTTGAGACTAATGAAGTATTCTGATCAATGTTTACGTGTGTTTTCTAAGGGATAAAGCCCGTAGTAAAGCCTCGTAGTAAATTATTATGTCTTAACATTGAACCTCAAACCAAAGAAGGGTGCAGCATTAATTCCTGATCAACTCACGGTGACCAGTATTACTAATCTGTACAAACATTTCAATGCTTGTACTCTTACATACATAACCACTTGTTCCAACCTATTAATGATTTTGTAGGAGGTGGTTATAGTTATAATGTCCAGAAATCTTGCCCTTCCTTTTAGGGTTATGTTTTAAATTTGTCATGAAAAGTTTTTAAAGAGGCTATATCAACTCCATTTTATAGAGAAGTGTTTTCTCTTGCTATTTCAATATTAATGCCATAACATTGGTTAAGAATCTACTAAAAGCTTATGATTTCTTTTAATATTCTGCAACAGATCATGAATTCTCTGAATCATGCAAGGAAAGATCTTGGGTGAAACGCTCATGGAGGTGATTCTGATCAAAGGGACTTTCAGGCACTGCAAAGCAGTCAATGACTATGGACTGCAAGGGCATATTTGTGAACTTTACATACATATATTCTAAACTTAGTTATCTGACCCGTAGGGCAATAAGAATCAAATATTCAAAACTTTACTAGACAATGTTTCGTTCATACGTTTAATAATATAAATACTGCATATTATACGTGGGTTTTACCACAGATATAATAAACACCTGTGCAAACCTAAACTGACTTTCCAACTTATACAGCCCTAGATCCACAACTAAATGGTTATTCATTTGATGTGAAATGCATTTGAAAGCGGAGTTGACAGCTCAAATCAAATCTAATCAGAAATCAAAAACATTTCCAAAACGTGACAGGAACAAAGCGCCAAACCTATTAGTAGATTTGAAAACATCAAATCTAATTTGTATCCAACCTGAAATCAATTTTTTTTATTTGAGCCTAAATTAAATCAGAAATAAAAAC
This sequence comes from Prosapia bicincta, assembly GCA_036971475.1. Taxonomy (NCBI): domain Eukaryota; kingdom Metazoa; phylum Arthropoda; class Insecta; order Hemiptera; family Cercopidae; genus Prosapia; species Prosapia bicincta. The sequence goes on along the minus strand of JBAIZL010000005.1, from coordinate 59,709,331 downwards.
AAATTGGATTTGACCAGTCACAAACGTAGAATCACAAACTGGCCTAACTTTTATGCAATTAGGCCTACATGAAAAATGTTTCATTGCATTGGTAATTATACGTATTACGGGTAATATCAAAGCCATTAGATGTGAACCAAATCGTCTGTGAAGAAAGAAACTCATCATGTATCTAACCAGTCATTCGAATTCTTCATTGTAAGCCGAAAAGAATAAATGAAAGTATTTTTGGAAATCCCGACCCATGTAACTACCTGTTTCAAACCAAACAATATACTATTTAAATAAAAAAATGTCAAAATAGTTAAAAAAAAGTCCTAAGAAAATCAGATGAAAAACAAAATTTGGTGAGAAGTCGGAACTGATAGCCAAATTCGCTATAAAACATAGACTGTAGCACTGAGTCAAAATGATTCATTATATTAAAGACGATGTCCAACAAACCTGGTAGCTTATCAAAATATCCCTTTACATTCCAATTTATCTTACCAGAAGTCAGTAGGTAGCTTCAGATGTAGCATAGAGTCAGAATTATTCCCTATATTAAAGGTGTGGTCCAAATATACTGGCAGTTTATCAAAACATCCCTTACCATTCCAATTTATATCAGCAGAAGTCAGTATGTAGCATCAAATGTAGCATAGAGTCAGAATTATTCCCTATATTCAAGGTGTGCTCCAAATAAACTGGCAGTTTATCAAAACATCCCTTACCATTCCAATTTATCTCAGCAGAAGTCAGTATGTAGCATCAAATGTAGCATAGAGTCAGAATTATTCCCTATATTAAAGGTGTGCTCCAAATAAACTGGCAGTTTATCAAGACATCCCTTACCATTCCAATTTATCTCAGCAGAAGTCAGTATGTAGCATCAAATGTAGCATAGAGTCAGAATTATTCCCTATATTAAAGGTGTGCTCCAAATAAACTGGCAGTTTATCAAGACATCCCTTACCATTCCAATTTATCTCAGCAGAAGTCAGTATGTAGCATCAAATGTAGCATAGAGTCAGAATTATTCCCTATATTCAAGGTGTGCTCCAAATAAACTGGCAGTTTATCAAAACATCCCTTACCATTCCAATTTATCTCAGCAGAAGTCGGTATGTAGCATCAAATGTAGCATAGAGTCAGAATTATTCCCTATATTCAAGGTGTGCTCCACATATACTGGCAGTTTATCAAAACATCCCTAAACATTCCAATTTATCTCAGCAGAAGTCAGTATGTAGCATCAGATGTAGCATAGAGTCAGAATTATTCCCTATATTAAAGGTGTGGTCCAAATAAACTGGCAGTTTATCAAAACATCCCTTACCATTCCAACTTATCTCAGCAGAAGTCAGTATGTAGCATCAAATGTAGCATAGAGTCAGAATTATTCCCTATATTAAAGGTGTGGTCCAAATAAACTGGCGGTTTATCAAAACATTCCTTACCATTCCAATTTATCTTAGCAGAAGTCAGTATGTAGCATCAGATGTAGCATAGAGTCGGAATTATTCCCTATATTAAAGGTGTGGTCCAAATAAACTGGCGGTTTATCAAAACATCCCTTACCATTCCAATCCATCTCAGCAGAAGTCAGTATGTAGCATCAGATGTAGCATAGAGTCAGAATTATTCCCTATATTAAAGGTGTGGTCCAAATAAACTGGCGGTTTATCAAAACATCCCTTACCATTCCAATCCATCTCAGCAGAAGTCAGTATGTAGCTTCCGATATAGCATAGAGTCAGAATTATTCCCTATATTAAAGGTGTGGTCCAAATAAACTGGCAGTTTATCAAAACATCCCTTACCATTCCAACTTATCTCAGCAGAAGTCAGTATGTAGCTTCCGATGTAGCATAGAGTCAGAATTATTCTCTATATTAAGGGTGTGGTTAAAATATACTGGCAGTTTATCAAAACATTCCTTACCATTCCAATTTATCTTAGCAGAAGTCAGTATGTAGCATCAGATGTAGCATAGAGTCAGAATTATTCCCTATATTAAAGGTGTGGTCCAAATAAACTTGCGGTTTATCAAAACATTCCTTAACATTCCAATTTATCTTAGCAGAAGTCAGTATGTAGCTTCAGATGTAGCATAGAGTCAGAATTATTCCCTATATTAAAGGCGAGGTCCAAATATACTGGCAGTTTATCAAAACATCCCTTAACATTCCAATTTATCTCAGCAGAAGTCAGTATGTAGCATCAGATGTAGCATAGAGTCAGAAATATTCACTATATTAAAGGCGAGGTCCAAATATACTGGCAGTTTATCAAAACATCCCTTAACATTCCAATTTATCTCAGCAGAAGTCAGTATGTAGCTTCCGATGTAGCATAGAGTCAGAATTATTCTCTATATTAAGGGTGTGGTTAAAATATACTGGCAGTTTATCAAAACATCCCTTACCATTCCAATTTATCTCAGCAGAAGTCGGTATGTAGCATCAAATGTAGCATAGAGTCAGAATTATTCTCTATATTAAGGGTGTGGTTAAAATATACTGGCAGTTTATCAAAACATCCCTTACCATTCCAATTTATCTCAGCAGAAGTCGGTATGTAGCATCAAATGTAGCATAGAGTCAGAATTATTCCCTATATTAAAGGTGTGGTCCAAATATACTGGCAGTTTATCAAAACATCCCTTAACATTCCAATTTATCTCAGCAGAAGTCAGTATGTAGCATCAGATGTAGCATAGAGTCAGAAATATTCACTATATTAAAGGCGAGGTCCAAATATACTGGCAGTTTATCAAAACATCCCTTAACATTCCAATTTATCTCAGCAGAAGTCAGTATGTAGCATCAGATGTAGCATAGAGTCAGAAATATTCACTATATTAAAGGCGAGGTCCAAATATACTGGCAGTTTATCAAAACATCCCTTAACATTCCAATTTATCTCAGCAGAAGTCAGTATGTAGCATCAGATGTAGCATAGAGTCAGAAATATTCACTATATTAAAGGCGAGGTCCAAATATACTGGCAGTTTATCAAAACATCCCTTAACATTCCAATTTATCTCAGCAGAAGTCAGTATGTAGCTTCCGATGTAGCATAGAGTCAGAATTATTCTCTATATTAAGGGTGTGGTTAAAATATACTGGCAGTTTATCAAAACATCCCTTACCATTCCAATTTATCTCAGCAGAAGTCGGTATGTAGCATCAAATGTAGCATAGAGTCAGAATTATTCCCTATATTAAAGGTGTGGTCCAAATATACTGGCAGTTTATCAAAACATCCCTTAACATTCCAATTTATCTCAGCAGAAGTCAGTATGTAGCATCAGATGTAGCATAGAGTCAGAAATATTCACTATATTAAAGGCGAGGTCCAAATATACTGGCAGTTTATCAAAACATCCCTTAACATTCCAATTTATCTCAGCAGAAGTCGGTATGTAGCATCAAATGTAGCATAGAGTCAGAATTATTCCCTATATTAAAGGTGTGGTCCAAATATACTGGCAGTTTATCAAAACATCCCTTAACATTCCAATTTATCTCAGCAGAAGTCAGTATGTAGCATCAGATGTAGCATAGAGTCAGAAATATTCACTATATTAAAGGCGAGGTCCAAATATACTGGCAGTTTATCAAAACATCCCTTAACATTCCAATTTATCTCAGCAGAAGTCAGTATGTAGCATCAGATGTAGCATAGAGTCAGAAATATTCACTATATTAAAGGCGAGGTCCAAATATACTGGCAGTTTATCAAAACATCCCTTAACATTCCAATTTATCTCAGCAGAAGTCAGTATGTAGCTTCCGATGTAGCATAGAGTCAGAATTATTCTCTATATTAAGGGTGTGGTTAAAACATACTGGCAGTTTATCAAAACATCCCTTAACATTCCAATTTATCTCAGCAGAAGTCAGTATGTAGCTTCCGATGTAGCATAGAGTCAGAATTATTCTCTATATTAAGGGTGTGGTTAAAATATACTGGCAGTTTATCAAAACATCACTTAACATTCCAATTTATCTTAGCAGAAGTCAGTATGTAGCATCAAATGTAGCATAGAGTCAGAATTATTCCCTATATTAAAGGTGTGGTCCAAATAAACTGGCGGTTTATCAAAACATTCCTTAACATTCCAATTTATCTTAGCAGAAGTCAGTATGTAGCATCAGATGTAGCATAGAGTCAGAATTATTCCCTATATTCAAGGTGTGCTCCAAATAAACTGGCGGTTTATCAAAACATCCCTTACCATTCCAATCCATCTCAGCAGAAGTCAGTATGTAGCATCAGATGTAGCATAGAGTCAGAATTATTCCCTATATTCAAGGTGTGCTCCAAATAAACTGGCAGTTTATCAAAACATCCCTTACCATTCCAATCCATCTCAGCAGAAGTCAGTATGTAGCATCAGATGTAGCATAGAGTCAGAATTATTCCCTATATTCAAGGTGTGCTCCAAATAAACTGGCGGTTTATCAAAACATCCCTTACCATTCCAATCCATCTCAGCAGAAGTCAGTATGTAGCATCAGATGTAGCATAGAGTCAGAATTATTCCCTATATTCAAGGTGTGCTCCAAATAAACTGGCGGTTTATCAAAACATTCCTTAACATTCCAATTTATCTTAGCAGAAGTCAGTATGTAGCTTCCGATGTAGCATAGAGTCAGAATTATTCTCTATATTAAGGGTGTGGTTAAAATATACTGGCAGTTTATCAAAACATCCCTTACCATTCCAATCCATCTCAGCAGAAGTCAGTATGTAGCATCAGATGTAGCATAGAGTCAGAATTATTCCCTATATTCAAGGTGTGCTCCAAATAAACTGGCGGTTTATCAAAACATCCCTTACCATTCCAATCCATCTCAGCAGAAGTCAGTATGTAGCATCAGATGTAGCATAGAGTCAGAATTATTCCCTATATTCAAGGTGTGCTCCAAATAAACTGGCGGTTTATCAAAACATTCCTTAACATTCCAATTTATCTTAGCAGAAGTCAGTATGTAGCTTCCGATGTAGCATAGAGTCAGAATTATTCTCTATATTAAGGGTGTGGTTAAAATATACTGGCAGTTTATCAAAACATCCCTTACCATTCCAATTTATCTCAGCAGAAGTCGGTATGTAGCATCAAATGTAGCATAGAGTCAGAATTATTCCCTATATTAAAGGTGTGGTCCAAATAAACTGGCGGTTTATCAAAACATTCCTTAACATTCCAATTTATCTTAGCAGAAGTCAGTATGTAGCATCAGATGTAGCATAGAGTCAGAATTATTCCCTATATTCAAGGTGTGCTCCAAATAAACTGGCGGTTTATCAAAACATCCCTTAACATTCCAATCCATCTCAGCAGAAGTCAGTAAGTAGCATCAGATGTAGCATAGAGTCAGAAATATTCACTATATTAAAGGTGTGGTCCAAATAAACTGGCAGTTTATCAAAACATCCCTTACCATTCCAACTTATCTCAGCAGAAGTCAGTATGTAGCTTCCGATGTAGCATAGAGTCAGAATTATTCTCTATATTAAGGGTGTGGTTAAAATATACTGGCAGTTTATCAAAACATCCCTTACCATTCCAATTTATCTCAGCAGAAGTCAGTATGTAGCATCAGATGTAGCATAGAGTCAGAAATATTCACTATATTAAAGGTTTCTTTCAAATATACTGGCGGTTTATCAAAACATCCCTTAACATTCCAATTTATCTCAGCAGAAGTCAGTATGTAGCATCAGATGTAGCATAGAGTCAGAAATATTCACTATATTAAAGGCGAGGTCCAAATATACTGGCAGTTTATCAAAACATCCCTTAACATTCCAATTTATCTCAGCAGAAGTCAGTATGTAGCATCAGATGTAGCATAGAGTCAGAAATATTCACTATATTAAAGGCGAGGTCCAAATATACTGGCAGTTTATCAAAACATCCCTTACCATTCCAATTTATCTCAGCAGAAGTCAGTATGTAGCATCAGATGTAGCATAGAGTCAGAAATATTCACTATATTAAAGGCGAGGTCCAAATATACTGGCAGTTTATCAAAACATCCCTTAACATTCCAATTTATCTCAGCAGAAGTCAGTATGTAGCTTCCGATGTAGCATAGAGTCAGAATTATTCTCTATATTAAGGGTGTGGTTAAAATATACTGGCAGTTTATCAAAACATCCCTTACCATTCCAATTTATCTCAGCAGAAGTCGGTATGTAGCATCAAATGTAGCATAGAGTCAGAATTATTCCCTATATTAAAGGTGTGGTCCAAATAAACTGGCGGTTTATCAAAACATTCCTTAACATTCCAATTTATCTTAGCAGAAGTCAGTATGTAGCATCAGATGTAGCATAGAGTCAGAATTATTCCCTATATTCAAGGTGTGCTCCAAATAAACTGGCAGTTTATCAAAACATCCCTTACCATTCCAATTTATCTTACCAGAAGTCGGTATGTAGCATCAAATGTAGCATAGAGTCAGAATTATTCCCTATATTAAAGGTGTGGTCCAAATAAACTGGCGGTTTATCAAAACATTCCTTAACATTCCAATTTATCTTAGCAGAAGTCAGTATGTAGCATCAGATGTAGCATAGAGTCAGAATTATTCCCTATATTCAAGGTGTGCTCCAAATAAACTGGCAGTTTATCAAAACATCCCTTACCATTCCAATCCATCTCAGCAGAAGTCAGTATGTAGCATCAGATGTAGCATAGAGTCAGAAATATTCACTATATTAAAGGTGTGGTCCAAATAAACTGGCGGTTTATCAAAACATCCCTTACCATTCCAACTTATCTCAGCAGAAGTCAGTATGTAGCTTCCGATGTAGCATAGAGTCAGAATTATTCCCTATATTCAAGGTGTGCTCCAAATAAACTGGCGGTTTATCAAAACATCCCTTACCATTCCAATCCATCTCAGCAGAAGTCAGTATGTAGCATCAAATGTAGCATAGAGTCAGAATTATTCCCTATATTAAAGGTGTGGTCCAAATAAACTGGCGGTTTATCAAAACATCCCTTACCATTCCAATTTATCTTAGCAGAAGTCAGTATGTAGCATCAAATGTAGCATAGAGTCAGAATTATTCCCTATATTAAAGGTGTGGTCCAAATAAACTGGCGGTTTATCAAAACATCCCTTACCATTCCAATCCATCTCAGCAGAAGTCAGTATGTAGCATCAAATGTAGCATAGAGTCAGAATTATTCCCTATATTAAAGGTGTGGTCCAAATAAACTGGCGGTTTATCAAAACATCCCTTACCATTCCAATTTATCTCAGCAGAAGTCAGTATGTAGCATCAGATGTAGCATAGAGTCAGAATTATTCACTATATTAAAGGTGTGGTCCAAATAAACTGGCGGTTTATCAAAACATCCCTTACCATTCCAATTTATCTCAGCAGAAGTCAGTATGTAGCATCAGATGTAGCATAGAGTCAGAAATATTCACTATATTAAAGGTGTGGTCCAAATAAACTGGCAGTTTATCAAAACATCCCTTACCATTCCAACTTATCTTAGCAGAAGTCAGTATGTAGCATCAAATGTAGCATAGAGTCAGAATTATTCCCTATATTAAAGGTGTGGTCCAAATAAACTGGCGGTTTATCAAAACATCCCTTACCATTCCAATTTATCTCAGCAGAAGTCAGTATGTAGCATCAGATGTAGCATAGAGTCAGAAATATTCACTATATTAAAGGTGTGGTCCAAATAAACTGGCGGTTTATCAAAACATCCCTTACCATTCCAATTTATCTTAGCAGAAGTCAGTATGTAGCATCAAATGTAGCATAGAGTCAGAATTATTCCCTATATTAAAGGTGTGGTCCAAATAAACTGGCGGTTTATCAAAACATCCCTTACCATTCCAATCCATCTCAGCAGAAGTCAGTATGTAGCATCAAATGTAGCATAGAGTCAGAATTATTCCCTATATTAAAGGTGTGGTCCAAATAAACTGGCGGTTTATCAAAACATCCCTTACCATTCCAATTTATCTCAGCAGAAGTCAGTATGTAGCATCAGATGTAGCATAGAGTCAGAAATATTCACTATATTAAAGGTGTGGTCCAAATAAACTGGCAGTTTATCAAAACATCCCTTACCATTCCAACTTATCTCAGCAGAAGTCAGTATGTAGCTTCCGATGTAGCATAGAGTCAGAATTATTCTCTATATTAAGGGTGTGGTTAAAATATACTGGCAGTTTATCAAAACATTCCTTACCATTCCAATTTATCTTAGCAGAAGTCAGTATGTAGCATCAGATGTAGCATAGAGTCAGAATTATTCACTACATTAAAGGCGAGGTCCAAATATACTGGCAGTTTATCAAAACATTCCTTACCATTCCAATCCATCTCAGCAGAAGTCAGTATGTAGCATCAGATGTAGCATAGAGTCAGAAATATTCCCTATATTAAAGGTGTGGTCCAAATAAACTTGCGGTTTATCAAAACATTCCTTAACATTCCAATTTATCTTAGCAGAAGTCAGTATGTAGCTTCAGATGTAGCATAGAGTCAGAATTATTCCCTATATTAAAGGCGAGGTCCAAATATACTGGCAGTTTATCAAAACATCCCTTACCATTCCAATCCATCTCAGCAGAAGTCAGTATGTAGCATCAGATGTAGCATAGAGTCAGAATTATTCCCTATATTAAAGGTGTGGTCCAAATATACTGGCAGTTTATCAAAACATCCCTTACCATTCCAACTTATCTCAGCAGAAGTCAGTATGTAGCTTCCGATGTAGCATAGAGTCAGAATTATTCTCTATATTAAGGGTGTGGTTAAAATATACTGGCAGTTTATCAAAACATTCCTTACCATTCCAATTTATCTTAGCAGAAGTCAGTATGTAGCATCAGATGTAGCATAGAGTCAGAAATATTCCCTATATTAAAGGTGTGGTCCAAATAAACTTGCGGTTTATCAAAACATTCCTTAACATTCCAATTTATCTTAGCAGAAGTCAGTATGTAGCTTCAGATGTAGCATAGAGTCAGAATTATTCCCTATATTAAAGGCGAGGTCCAAATATACTGGCGGTTTATCAAAACATCCCTAAACATTCCAATTTATCTCAGCAGAAGTCAGTATGTAGCATCAGATGTAGCATAGAGTCAGAAATATTCACTACATTAAAGGTTTGGTTCAAACATAGCCTACTGGCAGTTTATCAAAACATTCATTATCATTCCAATTTATCTCAGCAGAAGTCAGTATGTAGCATCAGATGTAGCATAGAGTCAGAATTATTCCCTATATTAAAGGTGTGGTCCAAATATACTGGCAGTTTATCAAAACATCCCTTAACATTCCAATTTATCTTAGAAGAAGTCAGTATGTAGCATCAGATATAGCATAGAGTCAGAATTATTCCCTATATTAAAGGCGAGGTCCAAATATACTGGCAGTTTATCACAACATCCCTTAACATTCCAATTTATCTCAGCAGAAGTCAGTATGTAGCATCAGATGTAGCATAGAGTCAGAATTATTCCCTATATTAAAGGCGAGGTCCAAATATACTGGCAGTTTATCAAAACATCCCTTAACATTCCAATTTATCTCAGCAGAAGTCAGTATGTAGCATCAGATGTAGCATAGAGTCAGAAATATTCACTACATTAAAGGTTTGGTTCAAACATAGCCTACTGGCAGTTTATCAAAACATTCCTTATCATTCCAATTTATCTTAGCAGAAGTCAGTATGTAGCTTCAGATGTAGCATAGAGTCAGAATTATTCCCTATATTAAAGGTGTGGTTAAAATATACTGGCAGTTTATCAAAACATCCCTTACCATTCCAATCCATCTCAGCAGAAGTCAGTATGTAGCATCAGATGTAGCATAGAGTCAGAAATATTCACTACATTAAAGGTTTCTTTCAAATATACTGGCAGTTTATCAAAACATTCCTTATCATTCCAATTTATCTTAGCAGAAGTCAGTATGTAGCTTCGGATGTAGCATAGAGTCAGAATTATTCCCTATATTAAAGGTGTGGTTAAAATATACTGGAAGGTTATCAATACATCCCTTAACATTCCAATTTATCTTAGCAGAAGTCAGTATGTAGCCTCAGATGTAGCATAGAGTCAGAATTATTCCCTATAATTAAAGTGTGGTCCAAATATACTGGCGGTTTATCAAAACATCCCTTAACATTCCAATTTATCTTAGCAGAAGTCAGTATGTAGCCTCAGATGTAGCATAGCGTCAGAATTATTCCCTATATTAAAAGTGTGGTCCAAATATACTGGCGGTTTATCAAAACATCCCTTAACATTCCAATTTATCTTACCAGAAGTCAGTATGTAGCATCAGATGTAGCATAGAGTCAGAATTATTCCCTATATTAAAGGCGAGGTCAAATATACTGGCAGTTTATCAAAACATCCCTAAACATTCCAATTTATCTTAGCAGAAGTCAGTATGTAGCATCAGATGTAGCATAGAGTCAGAATTATTCCCTATATTAAAGGCGAGGTCAAATATACTGGCAGTTTATCAAAACATCCCTAAACATTCCAATTTATCTTAGCAGAAGTCAGTATGTAGCATCAGATGTAGCATAGAGTCAGAATTATTCCCTATATTAAAGGCGAGGTCAAATATACTGGCAGTTTATCAAAACATCCCTAAACATTCCAATTTATCTTACCAGAAGTCAGTATGTAGCATCAGATGTAGCATAGAGTCAGAATTATTCCCTATATTAAAGGCGAGGTCAAATATACTGGCAGTTTATCAAAACATCCCTAAACATTCCAATTTATCTTAGCAGAAGTCAGTATGTAGCATCAGATGTAGCATAGAGTCAGAATTATTCCCTATATTAAAGGCGAGGTCAAATATACTGGCAGTTTATCAAAACATCCCTAAACATTCCAATTTATCTTACCAGAAGTCAGTATGTAGCATCAGATGTAGCATAGAGTCAGAATTATTCCCTATATTAAAGGCGAGGTCAAATATACTGGCAGTTTATCAAAACATCCCTAAACATTCCAATTTATCTTAGCAGAAGTCAGTATGTAGCATCAGATGTAGCATAGAGTCAGAATTATTCCCTATATTAAAGGCGAGGTCAAATATACTGGCAGTTTATCAAAACATCCCTAAACATTCCAATTTATCTTAGCAGAAGTCAGTATGTAGCATCAGATGTAGCATAGAGTCAGAATTATTCCCTATATTAAAGGCGAGGTCAAATATACTGGCAGTTTATCAAAACATCCCTAAACATTCCAATTTATCTTAGCAGAAGTCAGTATGTAGCATCAGATGTAGCATAGAGTCAGAATTATTCCCTATATTAAAGGCGAGGTCAAATATACTGGCAGTTTATCAAAACATCCCTAAACATTCCAATTTATCTTAGCAGAAGTCAGTATGTAGCATCAGATGTAGCATAGAGTCAGAATTATTCCCTATATTAAAGGCGAGGTCAAATATACTGGCAGTTTATCAAAACATCCCTAAACATTCCAATTTATCTTAGCAGAAGTCAGTATGTAGCATCAGATGTAGCATAGAGTCAGAATTATTCCCTATATTAAAGGCGAGGTCAAATATACTGGCAGTTTATCAAAACATCCCTAAACATTCCAATTTATCTTAGCAGAAGTCAGTATGTAGCATCAGATGTAGCATAGAGTCAGAATTATTCCCTATATTAAAGGCGAGGTCAAATATACTGGCAGTTTATCAAAACATCCCTAAACATTCCAATTTATCTTACCAGAAGTCAGTATGTAGCATCAGATGTAGCATAGAGTCAGAATTATTCCCTATATTAAAGGCGAGGTCAAATATACTGGCAGTTTATCAAAACATCCCTAAACATTCCAATTTATCTTAGCAGAAGTCAGTATGTAGCATCAGATGTAGCATAGAGTCAGAATTATTCCCTATATTAAAGGCGAGGTCAAATATACTGGCAGTTTATCAAAACATCCCTAAACATTCCAATTTATCTTAGCAGAAGTCAGTATGTAGCATCAGATGTAGCATAGAGTCAGAATTATTCCCTATATTAAAGGCGAGGTCAAATATACTGGCAGTTTATCAAAACATCCCTAAACATTCCAATTTATCTTACCAGAAGTCAGTATGTAGCATCAGATGTAGCATAGAGTCAGAATTATTCCCTATATTAAAGGCGAGGTCAAATATACTGGCAGTTTATCAAAACATCCCTAAACATTCCAATTTATCTTAGCAGAAGTCAGTATGTAGCATCAGATGTAGCATAGAGTCAGAATTATTCCCTATATTAAAGGCGAGGTCAAATATACTGGCAGTTTATCAAAACATCCCTAAACATTCCAATTTATCTTAGCAGAAGTCAGTATGTAGCCTCAGATGTAGCATAGAGTCAGAATTATTCCCTATATTAAAAGTGTGGTCCAAATATACTGGCGGTTTATCAAAACATCCCTTACCATTCCAATCCATCTCAGCAGAAGTCAGTATGTAGCATCAGATGTAGCATAGAGTCAGAAATATTCACTACATTAAAGGTTTCTTGCAAATATACTGGCAGTTTATCAAAACATTCCTTATCATTCCAATTTATCTTAGCAGAAGTCAGTATGTAGCTTCGGATGTAGCATAGAGTCAGAATTATTCCCTATATTAAAAGTGTGGTCCAAATATACTGGCGGTTTATCAAAACATCCCTTACCATTCCAATCCATCTCAGCAGAAGTCAGTATGTAGCATCAGATGTAGCATAGAGTCAGAAATATTCACTACATTAAAGGTTTCTTTCAAATATACTGGCAGTTTATCAAAACATTCCTTATCATTCCAATTTATCTTAGCAGAAGTCAGTATGTAGCCTCAGATGTAGCATAGAGTCAGAATTATTCCCTATATTAAAAGTGTGGTCCAAATATACTGGCGGTTTATCAAAACATCCCTTACCATTCCAATCCATCTCAGCAGAAGTCAGTATGTAGCATCAGATGTAGCATAGAGTCAGAAATATTCACTACATTAAAGGTTTCTTTCAAATATACTGGCAGTTTATCAAAACATTCCTTATCATTCCAATTTATCTTAGCAGAAGTCAGTATGTAGCTTCAGATGTAGCATAGAGTCAGAATTATTCCCTATATTAAAGGTGTGGTTAAAATATACTGGCAGTTTATCAAAACATCCCTTACCATTCCAATCCATCTCAGCAGAAGTCAGTATGTAGCATCAGATGTAGCATAGAGTCAGAAATATTCACTACATTAAAGGTTTCTTTCAAATATACTGGCAGTTTATCAAAACATTCCTTATCATTCCAATTTATCTTAGCAGAAGTCAGTATGTAGCTTCGGATGTAGCATAGAGTCAGAATTATTCCCTATATTAAAGGTGTGGTTAAAATATACTGGAAGGTTATCAATACATCCCTTAACATTCCAATTTATCTTAGCAGAAGTCAGTATGTAGCCTCAGATGTAGCATAGAGTCAGAATTATTCCCTATAATTAAAGTGTGGTCCAAATATACTGGCGGTTTATCAAAACATCCCTTAACATTCCAATTTATCTTAGCAGAAGTCAGTATGTAGCCTCAGATGTAGCATAGAGTCAGAATTATTCCCTATATTAAAAGTGTGGTCCAAATATACTGGCGGTTTATCAAAACATCCCTAAACATTCCAATTTATCTTAGCAGAAGTCAGTATGTAGCCTCAGATGTAGCATAGAGTCAGAATTATTCCCTATATTAAAAGTGTGGTCCAAATATACTGGCGGTTTATCAAAACATCCCTTACCATTCCAATTTATCTTACTAGAAGTCAGTATGTAACATCAGATGTAGCATAGAGTCAGAATTATTCCCTATATTAAAAGTGTGGTCCAAATATACTGGCGGTTTATCAAAACATCCCTAAACATTCCAATTTATCTTAGCAGAAGTCAGTATGTAGCCTCAGATGTAGCATAGAGTCAGAATTATTCCCTATATTAAAAGTGTGGTCCAAATATACTGGCGGTTTATCAAAACATCCCTTAACATTCCAATTTATCTTAGCAGAAGTCAGTATGTAGCATCAGATGTAGCATAGAGTCAGAATTATTCCCTATATTAAAAGTGTGGTCCAAATATACTGGCGGTTTATCAAAACATCCCTTACCATTCCAATTTATCTTACTAGAAGTCAGTATGTAACATCAGATGTAGCATAGAGTCAGAATTATTCCCTATATTAAAAGTGTGGTCCAAATATACTGGCGGTTTATCAAAACATCCCTAAACATTCCAATTTATCTTAGCAGAAGTCAGTATGTAGCCTCAGATGTAGCATAGAGTCAGAATTATTCCCTATATTAAAAGTGTGGTCCAAATATACTGGCGGTTTATCAAAACATCCCTTAACATTCCAATTTATCTTAGCAGAAGTCAGTATGTAGCATCAGATGTAGCATAGAGTCAGAATTATTCCCTATATTAAAGGTGTGGTCCAAATATACTGGCGGTTTATCAAAACATCCCTTAACATTCCAATTTATCTTAGCAGAAGTCAGTATGTAGCATCAGATGTAGCATAGAGTCAGAATTATTCCCTATATTAAAGGCGAGGTCAAATATACTGGCAGTTTATCAAAACATCCCTTAACATTCCAATTTATCTCAGCAGAAGTCAGTATGTAGCATCAGATGTAGCATAGAGTCAGAATTATTCCCTATATTAAAAGTGTGGTTAAAATATACTGGCAATTTATCAAAACATCCCTTAACATTCCAATTTATCTCAGCAGAAGTCAGTATGTAGCATCAGATGTAGCATAGAGTCAGAATTATTCCCTATATTAAAAGTGTGGTCCAAATATACTGGCGGTTTATCAAAACATCCCTTAACATTCCAATTTATCTCAGCAGAAGTCAGTATGTAGCATCAGATGTAGCATAGAGTCAGAATTATTCCCTATATTAAAAGTGTGGTCCAAATATACTGGCGGTTTATCAAAACATCCCTTAACATTCCAATTTATCTCAGCAGAAGTCAGTATGTAGCATCAGATGTAGCATAGAGTCAGAATTATTCCCTATATTAAAAGTGTGGTCCAAATATACTGGCGGTTTATCAAAACATCCCTAAACATTCCAATTTATCTCAGCAGAAGTCAGTATGTAGCATCAGATGTAGCATAGAGTCAGAATTATTCCCTATATTAAAAGTGTGGTTAAAATATACTGGCAATTTATCAAAACATCCCTTAACATTCCAATTTATCTCAGCAGAAGTCAGTATGTAGCTTCCGATGTAGCATAGAGTCAGAATTATTCCCTATATTAAAAGTGTGGTCCAAATATACTGGCGGTTTATCAAAACATCCCTTAACATTCCAATTTATCTCAGCAGAAGTCAGTATGTAGCATCAGATGTAGCATAGAGTCAGAATTATTCC
This sequence comes from Prosapia bicincta, assembly GCA_036971475.1. Lineage (NCBI taxonomy): Eukaryota > Metazoa > Arthropoda > Insecta > Hemiptera > Cercopidae > Prosapia > Prosapia bicincta. The sequence goes on along the minus strand of JBAIZL010000005.1, from coordinate 59,693,918 downwards.
CTATATTAAAAGTGTGGTTAAAATATACTGGCAATTTATCAAAACATCCCTTAACATTCCAATTTATCTCAGCAGAAGTCAGTATGTAGCTTCCGATGTAGCATAGAGTCAGAATTATTCCCTATAATTAAAGTGTGGTCCAAATATACTGGCGGTTTATCAAAACATCCCTTACCATTCCAATCCATCTCAGCAGAAGTCAGTATGTAGCATCAGATGTAGCATAGAGTCAGAATTATTCACTACATTAAAAGTGTGGTCCAAATATACTGGCGGTTTATCAAAACATTCCTTACCATTCCAATTTATCTTAGCAGAAGTCAGTATGTAGCATCAGATGTAGCATAGAGTCAGAATTATTCCCTATATTAAAGGCGAGGTCAAATATACTGGCAGTTTATCAAAACATCCCTTAACATTCCAATTTATCTCAGCAGAAGTCAGTATGTAGCATCAGATGTAGCATAGAGTCAGAATTATTCCGTTTTTTAAAAGTGTGGTTAAAATATACTGGCAATTTATCAAAACATCCCTTAACATTCCAATTTATCTCAGCAGAAGTCAGTATGTAGCTTCCGATGTAGCATAGAGTCAGAATTATTCCCTATAATTAAAGTGTGGTCCAAATATACTGGCGGTTTATCAAAACATCCCTTACCATTCCAATCCATCTCAGCAGAAGTCAGTATGTAGCATCAGATGTAGCATAGAGTCAGAATTATTCACTACATTAAAAGTGTGGTCCAAATATACTGGCAGTTTATCAAAACATCCCTTACCATTCCAATTTATCTCAGCAGAAGTCAGTATGTAGCTTCCGATGTAGCATAGAGTCAGAATTATTCCCTATATTAAAGGTGTGGTCCAAATATACTGGCAGTTTATCAAAACATCCCTTACCATTCCAATCCATCTCAGCAGAAGTCAGTATGTAGCATCAGATGTAGCATAGAGTCAGAATTATTCACTACATTAAAAGTGTGGTCCAAATATACTGGCAGTTTATCAAAACATCCCTTACCATTCCAATTTATCTCAGCAGAAGTCAGTATGTAGCTTCCGATGTAGCATAGAGTCAGAATTATTCCCTATATTAAAGGTGTGGTCCAAATAAACTGGCGGTTTATCAAAACATTCCTTACCATTCCAATTTATCTTAGCAGAAGTCAGTATGTAGCATCAGATGTAGCATAGAGTCAGAATTATTCCCTATATTAAAGGCGAGGTCAAATATACTGGCAGTTTATCAAAACATCCCTTAACATTCCAATTTATCTCAGCAGAAGTCAGTATGTAGCATCAGATGTAGCATAGAGTCAGAATTATTCCCTATATTAAAAGTGTGGTTAAAATATACTGGCAATTTATCAAAACATCCCTTAACATTCCAATTTATCTTACTAGAAGTCAGTATGTAACATCAGATGTAGCATAGAGGCAGAATTATTCCCTATATTAAAAGTGTGGTCCAAATATACTGGCAATTTATCAAAACATCCCTTAACATTCCAATTTATCTCAGCAGAAGTCAGTATGTAGCATCAGATGTAGCATAGAGTCAGAATTATTCCCTATATTAAAAGTGTGGTTAAAATATACTGGCAATTTATCAAAACATCCCTTAACATTCCAATTTATCTTACTAGAAGTCAGTATGTAACATCAGATGTAGCATAGAGGCAGAATTATTCCCTATATTAAAGGCGAGGTCAAATATACTGGCAGTTTATCAAAACATTCCTTACCATTCCAATTTATCTTAGCAGAAGTCAGTATGTAGCATCAGATGTAGCATAGAGTCAGAATTATTCCCTATATTAAAAGTGTGGTTAAAATATACTGGCAATTTATCAAAACATCCCTTAACATTCCAATTTATCTTACTAGAAGTCAGTATGTAACATCAGATGTAGCATAGAGGCAGAATTATTCCCTATATTAAAGGCGAGGTCAAATATACTGGCAGTTTATCAAAACATCCCTTAACATTCCAATTTATCTCAGCAGAAGTCAGTATGTAGCATCAGATGTAGCATAGAGTCAGAATTATTCCCTATATTAAAAGTGTGGTTAAAATATACTGGCAATTTATCAAAACATCCCTTAACATTCCAATTTATCTTACTAGAAGTCAGTATGTAACATCAGATGTAGCATAGAGGCAGAATTATTCCCTATATTAAAGGCGAGGTCAAATATACTGGCAGTTTATCAAAACATCCCTTAACATTCCAATTTATCTCAGCAGAAGTCAGTATGTAGCTTCCGATGTAGCATAGAGTCAGAATTATTCCCTATAATTAAAGTGTGGTCCAAATATACTGGCGGTTTATCAAAACATCCCTTACCATTCCAATCCATCTCAGCAGAAGTCAGTATGTAGCATCAGATGTAGCATAGAGTCAGAATTATTCACTACATTAAAAGTGTGGTCCAAATATACTGGCAGTTTATCAAAACATTCCTTACCATTCCAATCCATCTCAGCAGAAGTCAGTATGTAGCATCAGATGTAGCATAGAGTCAGAATTATTCACTACATTAAAAGTGTGGTCCAAATATACTGGCAGTTTATCAAAACATTCCTTACCATTCCAATTTATCTTAGCAGAAGTCAGTATGTAGCATCAGATGTAGCATAGAGTCAGAATTATTCCCTATATTAAAGGTGTGGTCCAAATAAACTGGCGGTTTATCAAAACATTCCTTACCATTCCAATTTATCTCACCAGAAGTCAGTATGTAGCATCAGATGTAGCATAGAGTCAGAATTATTCCCTATATTAAAAGTGTGGTTAAAATATACTGGCAATTTATCAAAACATCCCTTACCATTCCAACTTATCTCAGCAGAAGTCAGTATGTAGCTTCCGATGTAGCATAGAGTCAGAATTATTCCCTATATTAAAAGTGTGGTCCAAATATACTGGCGGTTTATCAAAACATCCCTTAACATTCCAATTTATCTCAGCAGAAGTCAGTATGTAGCATCAGATGTAGCATAGAGTCAGAATTATTCCCTATATTAAAAGTGTGGTTAAAATATACTGGCAATTTATCAAAACATCCCTTAACATTCCAATTTATCTCAGCAGAAGTCAGTATGTAGCTTCCGATGTAGCATAGAGTCAGAATTATTCCCTATAATTAAAGTGTGGTCCAAATATACTGGCGGTTTATCAAAACATCCCTAAACATTCCAATTTATCTCAGCAGAAGTCAGTATGTAGCATCAGATGTAGCATAGAGTCAGAATTATTCCCTATATTAAAAGTGTGGTCCAAATATACTGGCGGTTTATCAAAACATCCCTAAACATTCCAATTTATCTCAGCAGAAGTCAGTATGTAGCATCAGATGTAGCATAGAGTCAGAATTATTCCCTATATTAAAAGTGTGGTTAAAATATACTGGCAATTTATCAAAACATCCCTTAACATTCCAATTTATCTCAGCAGAAGTCAGTATGTAGCTTCCGATGTAGCATAGAGTCAGAATTATTCCCTATAATTAAAGTGTGGTCCAAATATACTGGCGGTTTATCAAAACATCCCTAAACATTCCAATTTATCTCAGCAGAAGTCAGTATGTAGCATCAGATGTAGCATAGAGTCAGAATTATTCCCTATATTAAAAGTGTGGTCCAAATATACTGGCGGTTTATCAAAACATCCCTAAACATTCCAATTTATCTCAGCAGAAGTCAGTATGTAGCATCAGATGTAGCATAGAGTCAGAATTATTCCCTATATTAAAAGTGTGGTTAAAATATACTGGCAATTTATCAAAACATCCCTTAACATTCCAATTTATCTCAGCAGAAGTCAGTATGTAGCTTCCGATGTAGCATAGAGTCAGAATTATTCCCTATAATTAAAGTGTGGTCCAAATATACTGGCGGTTTATCAAAACATCCCTAAACATTCCAATTTATCTCAGCAGAAGTCAGTATGTAGCATCAGATGTAGCATAGAGTCAGAATTATTCCCTATATTAAAAGTGTGGTCCAAATATACTGGCGGTTTATCAAAACATCCCTAAACATTCCAATTTATCTCAGCAGAAGTCAGTATGTAGCATCAGATGTAGCATAGAGTCAGAATTATTCCCTATATTAAAAGTGTGGTTAAAATATACTGGCAATTTATCAAAACATCCCTTAACATTCCAATTTATCTCAGCAGAAGTCAGTATGTAGCTTCCGATGTAGCATAGAGTCAGAATTATTCCCTATAATTAAAGTGTGGTCCAAATATACTGGCGGTTTATCAAAACATCCCTTACCATTCCAATCCATCTCAGCAGAAGTCAGTATGTAGCATCAGATGTAGCATAGAGTCAGAATTATTCACTACATTAAAAGTGTGGTCCAAATATACTGGCAGTTTATCAAAACATTCCTTACCATTCCAATTTATCTTAGCAGAAGTCAGTATGTAGCATCAGATGTAGCATAGAGTCAGAATTATTCCCTATATTAAAGGCGAGGTCAAATATACTGGCAGTTTATCAAAACATCCCTTAACATTCCAATTTATCTCAGCAGAAGTCAGTATGTAGCATCAGATGTAGCATAGAGTCAGAATTATTCCCTATATTAAAAGTGTGGTTAAAATATACTGGCAATTTATCAAAACATCCCTTAACATTCCAATTTATCTTACTAGAAGTCAGTATGTAACATCAGATGTAGCATAGAGGCAGAATTATTCCCTATATTAAAGGTGTGGTCCAAATATACTGGCAATTTATCAAAACATCCCTTAACATTCCAATTTATCTTACTAGAAGTCAGTATGTAACATCAGATGTAGCATAGAGGCAGAATTATTCCCTATATTAAAAGTGTGGTCCAAATATACTGGCAGTTTATCAAAACATCCCTTAACATTCCAATTTATCTTACTAGAAGTCAGTATGTAACATCAGATGTAGCATAGAGGCAGAATTATTCCCTATATTAAAGGTGTGGTCCAAATATACTGGCAATTTATCAAAACATCCCTTAACATTCCAATTTATCTCAGCAGAAGTCAGTATGTAACATCAGATGTAGCATAGAGGCAGAATTATTCCCTATATTAAAAGTGTGGTCCAAATATACTGGCAGTTTATCAAAACATCCCTTAACATTCCAATTTATCTCAGCAGAAGTCAGTATGTAGCATCAGATGTAGCATAGAGTCAGAATTATTCCCTATATTAAAGGCGAGGTCCAAATATACTGGCAGTTTATCAAAACATCCCTTAACATTCCAATTTATCTCAGCAGAAGTCAGTATGTAGCATCAGATGTAGCATAGAGTCAGAATTATTCCCTATATTAAAAGTGTGGTTAAAATATACTGGCAATTTATCAAAACATCCCTTAACATTCCAATTTATCTCAGCAGAAGTCAGTATGTAGCATCAGATGTAGCATAGAGTCAGAATTATTCCCTATATTAAAGGCGAGGTCCAAATATACTGGCAGTTTATCAAAACATCCCTTAACATTCCAATTTATCTCAGCAGAAGTCAGTATGTAGCATCAGATGTAGCATAGAGTCAGAATTATTCCCTATATTAAAAGTGTGGTTAAAATATACTGGCAATTTATCAAAACATCCCTTAACATTCCAATTTATCTCAGCAGAAGTCAGTATGTAGCATCAGATGTAGCATAGAGTCAGAATTATTCCCTATATTAAAAGTGTGGTTAAAATATACTGGCAATTTATCAAAACATCCCTTAACATTCCAATTTATCTCAGCAGAAGTCAGTATGTAGCATCAGATGTAGCATAGAGTCAGAATTATTCCCTATATTAAAAGTGTGGTTAAAATATACTGGCAATTTATCAAAACATCCCTTAACATTCCAATTTATCTCAGCAGAAGTCAGTATGTAGCTTCCGATGTAGCATAGAGTCAGAATTATTCCCTATAATTAAAGTGTGGTCCAAATATACTGGCGGTTTATCAAAACATCCCTTACCATTCCAATCCATCTCAGCAGAAGTCAGTATGTAGCATCAGATGTAGCATAGAGTCAGAATTATTCACTACATTAAAAGTGTGGTCCAAATATACTGGCAGTTTATCAAAACATCCCTTACCATTCCAATTTATCTCAGCAGAAGTCAGTATGTAGCTTCCGATGTAGCATAGAGTCAGAATTATTCCCTATATTAAAGGTGTGGTCCAAATAAACTGGCGGTTTATCAAAACATTCCTTACCATTCCAATTTATCTTAGCAGAAGTCAGTATGTAGCATCAGATGTAGCATAGAGTCAGAATTATTCCCTATATTAAAGGTGTGGTCCAAATATACTGGCGGTTTATCAAAACATTCCTTACCATTCCAATCCATCTCAGCAGAAGTCAGTATGTAGCATCAAATGTAGCATAGAGTCAGAATTATTCCCTATATTAAAGGTGTGGTCCAAATAAACTGGCGGTTTATCAAAACATTCCTTATCATTCCAATTTATCTTAGCAGAAGTCAGTATGTAGCTTCAGATGTAGCATAGAGTCAGAATTATTCCCTATATTAAAAGTGTGGTCCAAATATACTGGCGGTTTATCAAAACATTCCTTATCATTCCAATTTATCTTAGCAGAAGTCAGTATGTAGCTTCAGATGTAGCATAGACTCAGAATTATTCGCCATATTAATCTTGCTTTCGAAATGGAATGGTTTTGTAAAAAAAGACCTTAGACATTCGTATTTATGTAAATAGACGTCAATATGTAAATTTATATTTACTATATGGTCATATTTACGTATTATATTAATGGGTCGGTCCAAATGCATAGGTCTTCTAGAACCAATATGTTTCAATTAAACATACGAGAAGCTCTTATGTCTTAACAGATGTACTATAGATTTATATTTATTCATATTATTTCTGGGAATTTGAAAACCGATCACTGTTTAACAACACCTACTTGAATATTCAAATGATTTAATACCAGAAACGAATATGTGTTATCAGATGTAGCACAGTGCCAGACACAATCAATTCATTATAGAAATACTAATTTTCCATCCCAGGCGTTGTTAGTTTTCCTAACCAGATTTATTATTGTAAATGTTTGCCAAATCAAATATAATAGAAGAATGATTATAAATTGACCCAAATATATATATATATATATACATATTAAAATACTATGCTATAATAAATGTTTTTATGATATTCCGTTGAATATTTAGCCGATTTAGTTGTCGTTATTTATTTATTAATTATTTTAATATATACATTTTTATTTATAGATGATTTATTTCTATCAAAATTGTTTAGTTAAATGATTCTATATAACGGTCAAAAGTGATTTTCACTTACTTCTCATTGCTTTAAAAAAGCGCCTTAGTTTTCCCATGTTTGCTGAAGCAAAGGTTTGGAAAGACTGACATAAAATATCTATAGCAACAGAGTTTAAATTTTTCAATTGTTACATTTGATTGATATTAATTGTTGCAGTTTATTTAGTTCATATTTCGGTTTTAAAAATAATTTTGTATATAATAAAAAACTATATTTCGAAATGTATAGGCTATGCTGTATGTGAAAATAATAGAGTTGAAAATTAGTTAAAATAATAGGTTTATTACTTCCCACTGATCTGGGTAATGGGCAAGGAGATTGCTGACGTGAGTCTCACTCATCCTCTCTGAAGGAGATGTCTGCCTAAAACACCTACGTGTAGAAAGAAGTACAGGGAACGGAGGAGAAAAGGAGAATGATACCTCTCTGGTATTGGGAGGGGAGTGAAACATAACTTTAGATGGAATCATTAGTATTTCTTTGCATTATTCTTGCTTTGTGTGTTATTTTAGACAATAATTCATAGCACATTTATATACAGTGTTCTAATTCTAGCAAAACACCTCCGTGTAGAAAAAAGTACAGGGAACGGAGGAGAAAAGGAGAATGATACCTCTCTGGTATTGGGAGGGGAGTGAAACATAACTTTAGATGGAATCATTAGTATTTCTTTGCATTATTCTTGCTTTGTGTGTTATTTTAGACAATAATTCATAGCACATTTATATACAGTGTTCTAATTCTAGCAAAACACCTCCGTGTAGAAAAAAGTACAGGGAACGGAGGAGAAAAGGAGAATGATACCTCTCTGGTATTGGGAGGGGAGTGAAACATAACTTTAGATGGAATCATTAGTATTTCTTTGCATTATTCTTGCTTTGTGTGTTATTTTAGACAATAATTCATAGCACATTTATATACAGTGTTCTAATTCTAGCACATTTGTGTACAGTGTTTTAAAGTTCTAGTGTAAAGTGTTTTAATGTTCTAACACATCTGTGTACAGTGTTTTAAAGTTGTAGCACATTTGTGTACAGTGTTGTAAAGTTCTAGTACATTTGTGTACAGTGTTATAAAGTTGTAGCAAATTTGTGTACTGTGTTTTAAAGTTGTAGCACATTTGTGTACAGTGTTATAAAGTTGTAGCACATTTGTGTACAATGTTATAAAGTTGTAGCCATTTGTGTACAGTGTTGTAAAGTTCTAGCGCATTTGTGTACAGTGTTATAAAGTTGTAGCACATTTGTGTACAGTGTTATAAAGTTGTAGCACATTTCTGTACAGTGTTGTAAAGTTATAGCGCATTTGTGTACAGTGTTGTAAAGTTCTAGCGCATTTGTGTACAGTGTTATAAAGTTGTAGCACATTTGTGTACAGTGTTATAAAGTTGTAGCACATTTGTGTACAGTGTTATAAAGTTGTAGCACATTTGTGTACAGTGTTGTAAAGTTCTAGCGCATTTGTGTACAGTGTTATAAAGTTGTAGCACATTTGTGTACAGTGTTATAAAGTTGTAGCACATTTGTGTACAGTGTTGTAAAGTTATAGCGCATTTGTGTACAGTGTTATAAAGTTGTAGCACATTTGTGTACAGTGTTATAAAGTTGTAGCACATTTGTGTACAGTGTTGTAAAGTTATAGCGCATTTGTGTACAGTGTTATAAAGTTGTAGCACATTTGTGTACAGTGTTATAAAGTTGTAGCACATTTGTGTACAGTGTTATAAAGTTGTAGCACATTTCTGTACAGTGTTATAAAGTTCTAGCGCATTTGTGTACAGTGTTATAAGGTTGTAGCACATTTGTGTAGTGTTATAAGGTTGTAGCACATTTGTGTACAATGTTATAAGGTTGTAGCACATTTGTGTACAGTGTTATAAGGTTGTAGCACATTTGTGTACAGTGTTATAAAGTTGTAGCACATTTGTGTACAATGTTATAAAGTTGTAGCACATTTGTGTACAGTGTTGTAAAGTTATAGCGCATTTGTGTACAGTGTTATAAAGTTGTATCACATTTGTGTACAGTGTTATAAAGTTGTAGCACATTTGTGTACAGTGTTGTAAAGTTCTAGCGCATTTGTGTACAGTATTTAAAGGTTTAGGGTTAATGTGAACTACAAAGTAGAACGTAGAAATGACCTCTCTGCAGTAATATAAATGGGGGGGGGGGCACATTGACACTTGAGCCCTGCGGACTGCCGTACCATGTTGCTGGTCTATCATATTCTATAAATCTTCTATCTTACAGTAGCCACTGGATTATACATGTCCCTGTTTCATGACTCGTACTCTAGGTGGAGAGTGTTAGACGAGAAAACGTTGTAGCATGGGTGGCAAGGACCTTGTTTTTAACTTTCAGGTGAATAGGATACCTCCATTGTAATTCAATCTGATTTAAATAATTTTTTTAATGATTTAAAACGAAAGGTGTCTAGGAAACTAAATTTTAAATTCAGGCCTCCTGACCTCAACAAGGGTTTGGAGTTTCGAGTTTAACCGTTTATAAAATATAAACCAATAAAAAGTTCATTAACTTTTCGTTGATTGATATAATTTCTTTCAAATGTTTGGACTTTTTAACATTTTTTTATTAGAACATAACTGAATAAAGTCATGATTTCTGCAATTTTTAAAAATAAAGTCAACATTTATAACTATGAATGCGTTATCCGAATCCTCTCTAAAACTAAATATGATGTCTTATGAACATAAGTTAACATTTAGAAGTTTATGTTCTTAGAAGTCTTTTCTAGAATATTTTGTTACACGACAGTTTATGAAGAACCATTGGTCCGATAAAATGAAACATTATATGGTTGTATTGTTAAATTATGATTATTCCGTTGCAGGTATTGTTATGAGACTACAGTTCGATGTTAATTTTATATCTAATTTGATTTGATAGCTAAGTTGTGTGAGTTTAGCCGTTAACTGAACCCCTTAGTGCGCGTGTGGGCGTGTTTGAACGCATACAGTACTGCCGATAAGGGCTAACACGTGACTTAAGACGCTTATGTCATCTTCGTTGCCCTATTTTAAGCCAGATATCAAGAGCTGTCAACGTGCACATTTAGTTACAAAGTTATCAGTTTTGAGTTCAGTGATTTACGGTCCAAACACCGCCAGTAGCACATTTGTTTGGAGAGTCTGTTTTGTCGCTTCTCATGATTAAAGCAGGAAAAAGTAAAAAAAAAAAACTATTGACTTTCCAGTAAATATCACACAGTACAAATCATTAGATCGTAGGTTTAACCAGTCTAGGTTCCAAGAAAATATATCTCGGTTGTCACGAGTGTAAAGTTTGATGTTCTCTCTTTATCTCTAATGCACGACAGATGCTCCTGATGGATCACAGTCACCAACAAACGTCTCTCAGATAAACTATTACAGATAATAACAAAACATTTGCTAAACACACAAACTGGCGCTATTTTTCAATAGATGTATTCAAAAGTATCATTCAACGAACTGTTAAATGTCATAAGTGTGTAGACCGGATAAACACTGGTGCAAAATAGTGATATTACAAAGTCTTTTATTTTAAGTAGCTTATTGTGTTTTTACTTGTAAAGTACGTACTTACCGTATTTATTGTAATATTAATTTTTTCATAGTTATAAAAACTTTTTCAATACTTCATTAGTTTCATTTTTACAATTGGTCAAATATGTTCTTTAATGTAGTTATGACTTGCCATCTCAAAAACAAAGCAACATTGGAAAAGTGTAAAATTAAGTGGCTTTTCAGTTGAGTGCGATTCAGAAACCTTACAAGGTTTAACGCGCGGGATTAAAGATTACAAGTGTGGCATTTATTTTTTTCTGCCCGGTGTAGCCGGAAAAAAACTTTTGTTTACGAAATTATGTAATGTGAGAATATCAAGTGTTGGAGATCAATGTTTACTTATATAAATGTTTTCAGAGTATTTAAGTTTATGCAAGTCAATGTTTTGAAAGTAGTTATCATGTGTGTAGGATAGTATTTATACCGACCCTCTGCTCCCTTTCCGACTCGCCTACTGCGATCTCTCAAGGCCAAGTGCACGGTTACGTGGTCGCACTATATGTTGTAAAGGGCGACGTTTAAAGGAAATTCTCTAAATACACGGCGGGTATACATACTTTATAGATGAACTAATTTTTGTTTTGAAATAATTTTTATTTATTTTTTATGTTTTAAAACATAAACAATCCTATTGTATGACGTAAATAAAACCATAACATAAGTGTAAAAATAGGTATAGTAAAATGCAGCTGTAAGATATATATATATATATATATATATATATATATATATATATATATATATATGTGTGTGTGTGTGTGTGTGTGTGTGTGTGCGTGTGCGTGTGCGCGTACGCGCACGCGCGCGTGTGTGTGTGTGCGCGCGCGCGCGCGTGTGTGTGTGTGTGTGTGTACTAAATCCTACCCTGACTCTATCTTTATTTAATTAAATGTCGAGGTATATTTAACAGCGTTGAATTACATTTTATAAAACAACGCGGAGGCGAATAATACTAGAAGTTAATTTTACGTGAGAATTACAGTTTATATATAGTCTCTTACCAACGAAATACGGAAGAGAAATGGAAGAGGGACAGTAGATTCCCCTTAACCTTTTCCCCTCACAAACCTTCTGTCCTTTTATTTCTTAATATTGACTTTTACTTTCCACGGTTTGATGAAACAAATTTGTAAATAGGATACAAAATACCTCAAGTCGTTATTAATATTTGTTCGCAACTAGAAAACTTAAAGTAGAGGAAAGCATTTTGTATAAATGTGTGTAAGTAACGTTTATTGCAACATGCAAAACAACGCACGTATTCAAATCAAATTATTTTGGGATATAAAATTTAAATAACATTTTGCAAGGCAATGCTATCAGAATAAAAACTGTAAAGATTTTTCCATTGTTGAGAATGGAAGGTACGGCTGCGTAAAAGCAAAGAAGAGGAATTTATCCTTAATGAGTAAGAAGCTTTGACAAAGCTTTCGACAGTAAATTGATTTAGTATTTTAAGCAGCTTATTTCCCTATCTTGTCTGGATTCCATTTTATTTGTGAGAGGCTATACAGGAGCACAGTTCTTTTGCAACGGCATCACTCGTAAATTTAACTTTTAAAATTGCATGCCCCACCCTCTATATAAAAAGTATTTTCATTTCTTTATGAATATATATATATATATATATATATATATATATATATATATATATATATATAAATTATATATAAATATGTATATATATATATATATATATATATATATTACATTATTGTAATTTTCATTCCTGATGATGTTCGTACTGTTTACCAACGAAAAGCTTTGGATATAAATTAATAAATTTTCTTATCTAAAATATATATATATATATATATATTTATAAATATAAAATACGTTTTCTTGTTTAATAATTAGTTACATAAAATAGATAAACCAATAAGACCATTAATAAATTTTATAAATGCTCCATCTTATAAAATATCAAAGGTTATGGTAAATATTCTTAAAGAAAAAATAGAACTAAATAATAATCATACTATAATAAATTCTATTAATCTTATTGAAAAACTAAATGCAATTAAAATGAATGAAAATACAAAATTTTATATCATTAGATATAAAAAATATGTATACAAACATACCTATAAATGAAACTCTTGAAATTATAAAATCTAAATTAGAACACGAGAAAGATAAAAAATTAACATTAGAAATTTTAAATACACTCAAAATAATATTAAATCAAAATTATTTTTCATATAATGACAAAATTTATAAACAAGAAGATGGTCTTGCTATGGGCTCGCCATTATCAAATATATTATCTGAAATATTTTTACAACAATTAGATAATAAAATAAATGAAATTATAAAAATATATGATAAAAATGGTTATTGGGTTCGCTATGTAGATGATGGAATGTATATATCAAACAATAATAATATAAATTTAACAAATATTTTGGATAAAATAAATAAAATTAATAATGAAATCAAATTTACTTATGAAATTGAAGCAAATAACAAAATAAATTTTCTAGATTTAACAATAATAAGAAAAAATGAAAAATTTGAATATATGATATACCGTAAACCAACTTTAACAAACCAAATTATACCAAATAAATCTAATCATCCATATAATCAAAAAATGGCTGCTTTATATAACTTATTATATAGAATGCATAAAATACCCATGAATGAAGAAAATAAAATAAAAGAAAAAAACATAATTTATCAAATTGCATTAGAAAACGGTTATAAAAAGAAAACTGTTGACAAACGTAATTATAATATTTTTAATAAACAAAATAATAATTTAATTTGCAATAATAATAATAATACAATATGGACTTCATTTTTATTTATAGGCCATGAAATAAAAAATATCACCAAATTATTTAGAAATACAAATATCAAAATTGCATACAAAACTAATAACAAAATAATAAACATAATAAATAACAATAATAAAACAATTAATATGCATGAAAAAGGAGGTGTTTATAAATTAGAATGCAAAAATTGTAATAAAGCTTATATAGGTCAAACAAAGAAAAAATTAAAAGAAAGATATAAAGAACATTTGAATGCCTATATTAATCCAGAAATATATAAATCAAATTTCGCAAATCATTGTATTAATAATAAGCACCAATTTCCAAATATAGAAAATATGAGACTTATAAAAGAAATTAATAAGGGATTAAGAATGAATATATATGAAGCATTCGAAATATATAAACACAATAATAATAACAAATTAATAAAAGAACAAATACAATTACATTCTAAATTTGATACTATATTCAATGTCTATAATGTTACAGCAACAAAATAAATTTGGCAATTTATATAAATTTAGCAACAATTCTATTTCTAAATAAACATATGTTTTAGGCCTATAGCTTACATTATTGTAATTTTCATTCCTGATGATGTTGGTACTGTTTGCCAACGAAAAGCTTTGGATTTAAAATAATAAATATTCTTGTATTTGAATAACCTGTGTTGTTTTAATATATATATATATATATATATATATATATATATATATATATATATATATATATATATATATATATTTAATAAATTTAAAATATTTCAAACACAAGAATACTTTTAATGAATATATTTATTTGAATAAATATATTCATTAAAAGTATTCTTGTGTTTGAAATATTTTAAATTTATTAACTATATATACAAGAAAACATATCACCATATTTAATATATATATATATATATATATATATATATATATATATATCAAAAACATCTAAATTATTCAAATACAAGAATTATTTATTAATTTATAATCAAAGCTTTTTGTTGATAAACAGTTTATAAATTAATAAATAATTTTTGTATTTGAATAACCTTAGTTGTTTTTGATTATTATACAAGAAAACATTATATATATATATATATATATATATATATATATATATATATATATATATATATTCAAAAACATAGGTTATTCAAATACAAGAATATACATCGACCTACTTGATTGTTTGTTGTTAGAATGATGGTAATTGTTTCATTACCACCATTATTATATGGTATATTTATCAGTAGTAGGCTTACACTTTGAAAAATAGATAGTTAACAATTACTCCTGTATATAGAATTACCAAGTAGTTACACTTAGATAAAAAATCAGCAAGTAGTAACATTTTCTACACAATTCATTAAGTTGTTAAACTTTGATAGAAGATTTAGTATTTTATTAGCCTACATACTTTGATATGTAGAACCAGCAAGTAGAGTGCGTGAGGTTAATGGTGTCCCTCGTTCTGCTCTAGCATTTAACTACTAGCCTAACTGAAAACATTATACAATACATATATCGTCTCTTTCGTAATCGCGTCACTTTCTTTGCAGAAGCAGAGCAACACATTTAAAAATCATGTCTACTTCAAACTATTACACTACACTGATGTTTTCTGAAGTGTTGGGTTTTGACCCCGCACTGCAGCCCAGTCCAACCTAGCGATCTCAAGGTCGGAGACACGGTTAAACCTCACGCGCTGTAGCTACGCATTGATATAAAGTTAGCAAAAGGTACACTTCGTTATAAAATTAGCAAGAATTTACACTTTTATATAAAATTACCAATTAATTACATTTTGATACAGAATTAACAAACGAGGGGTGATGAAAAAATTAGGTGAATAATTTTTTATAGCAGCAAATGTTGTCGCTATATCCATATGATGTAATTTTCCTAGTAGCTTGATCTGTTGAGACAGGCAGCAACATGTTTCAACACGCTGGAGCTTGTCGGTCGACAGAGCCGCTAGAGTGAGGTCATGTTTATCGTGTCTGTCGCACAACGTAACGCATTAACATTATGTTTTGTATTAAGCTGCAAAAAAATGCCAAAGAAGCTCACGAAATGTTAAGACCTGAGTATGGCGAATATGTGGTAACTCTGAATACTCTGTACAAGTGGTATGACCGATTTTAAATGAGCCGGTTGAAGACTATCAGCGTTCGGGTCGTTCATTAACCTCAAAAACAGCTCGACAATGTACAAAAGGTAGAAACAATTGTTCGTTCAAACAGGAGAATGACTATTTGAGAGCTATAAGAAGATCAGAGGTTAGTTCAAAGCATTTTAACCGACAACTTGCTAATTAGACGAGTGAGTACTAAATTTGTTGAGTGATCAATCGTGTGTCAGTCTGCACAGAGTTGAACGATCGTTTTCAAGCGTGATCCAGACTTTAAAGCCAAAATTGTAACTGGAGAGGAAAGCTGGGTCTATGATATGACCCTGAGACCAAAACACAGCTCTCAATGGAAAACAAGTGCATCTCCTCGCCCTAAAAAAAAACGTCAAAATTTAACATCAAGGTCATGCTCGTTGTTTTTTTTCGATAGCGAGGGCGTAGTGCGATCAGAGTTCGTTCCAAGGAGAACAGCTGTGAAATGTGACTTTTATAAGGACGTACTGCAACGATTGCGTAACGACAGACGTAGACAAGAGAACAAAACTAATGGGCGAATGGTTTTCCTCCTCATCACGACAATGCGCCGTGTCACACCTCGCTTCTCGTTCGCGAGTTTTGGGCGATAAAAGTGTTCCTGTCTGTCCACATCCGCCATACTCACCCGATTTAGCACCATGCGACTTCTCGTTCTTCCCAAATATTAAAACTGTGCTTAAAGGAAAACGTTTTGACACCATTCCGTACATTAAGAATGCCATGACCGAGCAGCTGAATACCATTTAGAAAGAAGCCATCCAGAAATGTTTCCAGTCTAGATTCAACGTTACGATAAGTGCATTGCCAGCCAAGGACAGTATTTTGAAGTGGAAAAGAGCTTATTCGATGTGCGTTTATTACTTTTAAAAATAATTATTCACCCTATTTTTTGATCAGAGTGGTATATCGAAGATACAATTTGATGTAGAAGTATTAAGTAGTTACACTTTGGCTCAGCGTATGGTATTACATTTTCAATAATCCCGGTTGATATGGAAACTGACAGTCCCTGATTGGACGAAAGTAGCTATTAGCCTCCAAACGTAATCCGATCTTAGACAAGGAAACACGCTTCTAATTTTATATTTGGCTTTAGATCCAATTTAAAATTATTTCAAAGAATAACAGTTTGTTCAGATTCTTACAGGAAGTGTGTTTGTGTGTGTGTGTATGTGTGCGCGCGCGCGCACGTTTATAGTAATAATGTATATTTATATACATTAAACATGATAATATCTTTAAAAATTAACAAGTGGATTATCTACATTTTAAATTTCCAATTTTTGTTAAACGCTAAAATTGTATTAATATTAATTGTATTTCTTTCGAGGTTAAAAATAATTATTGGGTATCTCAAATATATTGAAATGTGAAAAAAATTACTTGTTATGGTTTCTGAATTAGTAATAATAGGCTTAATATAACATTTAATAAAGACTAAATTCTTTAACAATTTCAACCACGACTGGCTTTCCGAATCGCTCTTCATTTACCGATGACGTCATTTGACAGATCAATTACAAAAATTTAATAAATAAACAAATTATTACAAATCTGCTCAAATTGTTTTAAAAATATTTTTGTATGCTCTTGTTTTACGTTGGTGTATTTTTTTTTTTCATTCACTATCGTCTTTCTTATATAGATGTTTAGTCTTTGAGCCAATACTGTAACTTGATTTACTTTTATTACTGTGCCAATCTTGTTCACAATCAGGTTCCCCTTCATATAAACTGTCTGGTTTCGCGACAGCATTTTCACCAGCAATTGATGCTTTATCACCACCACACCCGTCATCATACCCAATAGGCCTATACTCTGTGACTATAATTGATAATTTTCCGTGTTTAAAACTGTGAAGGAAAATAATTATTTTTTACACTAAATGATATACAGGTAGTTGAAATAGGAACGATAAACTAAGCTTTGAAAACGCCTAACACTAGCAAGTATTGCTAAGGTGGGTAAATGGTTAGATCATTTGGTAATGGAGTAGAAACGCGTGAAAAATATAAAGGAAACAATATTATGCATGAAATGTTAACTTTATAATAATGTTTGTTGTATTTTTTTACCAAATATAAACTTGAGTTGATACCCCAGGACTTGTACCCAAATGTTAAAGGGTTTGTTAACCTAACCTGATCCAACCGATCCAAAACTAACCTAACCTGTCTCTCTGTCTTTTATAAACTATTTAATGTTCTACGCTCGTTTAGAAATAATTTCCGAACCTGTTAACAATATTGTTTGAAAAATTGTGTTTTTCACCAGACTATGGTACTGCTTATAACTTTCCTTTTCTGTATCTCTTCTCATCTTCTTCCGCGAAATAGCAACAAGTCGATTTGTAGCGTACACAAAGGTTGCTGTTCCTTGATTATCATTATTAATAACACTTTCATTTTCGACCAAAATCTCTCATTATAATAGAACTTGAGGAAAAATAACATTGATTATTTCAAAACCACCGTTTATATAAATCCATCCAGTAGCAAAGCAATAATTAAGTTAGAAATGATGACGCAACGCCGTACATTGAATACAAAGGTGACGGAACTATCCAGTGACGTAATATAAATAAATATTAGCAGCATGTGGTTAATATAATACATAAATGGCACATCGTTAAACCAGATTTACAGTAGTGTAGTGGAAGGACGGCGTCAAAGAACCTTTGAGGTTATGTTGTGTTGATTTTATCTGTTGCCCGGCAAGCATAAACACTTCGTAGAGCGCTGACGTTACGCAATGCAGTAAATCATATTCCTCCACAGACACGTGATTTTAGTCCAGTTTCTTTTTATAAACATTATTACGGATTGCTAAACTTTCACAGCTCGCTATGAAAGAGTCCTTTGTGGACGAGAAACTTTGTTTATAGTTTGTGATACTACTGATATTTCTAACAATCTTTATAATTGTTGACAAAAAACTGTCACACACGTTACAACGAATCGGAAACAGCCTGTCCAATAAAATAACAACCTAATGGCTTCTGTTCTGATTAATGATCGGCTTCATAGAACGCTTAGTTGTTAACCATCTTAAGAAGCACTGTGTCAATATTTTCGGAACTTTGTCATAGACTCTAAAGAGCGGATTTGTATTCCACGTTTATTTAATTGTTTAATTTCAACTTGTAGGAACGCAAGGAATTTTTATCGTCATAAAATCGTGCTATTTTTACTTTTCTGCATCAATACAAAATTTTGATGGCTACACGTGTTGAAAATGTCCAACTAAGTGGAGACCTATAATAAGAGAAATTAAACATTTAAACAATTTTAGTTTTGAATAATTAAAAAGAATAATTTGAAATGTTTTCTCTCAAGTACAGTGCCAAAAGCAGTGTTTAATATGTCAAGCAGGAACGTTCACGTAGAAACTTTACCGAAATATCAATGTGATCAGTGGAAGAAATCTGAGAGAATTTAAAGATACGAAAAACTCGTTAAATCGTACAAAAAGAAAGTTAGAGAAATTGAAGGGAAAACAGATCATTTGTTCATAAAGAAGAAGGGAGGGGGAATATGGAACGCCAGCCGTCGTAAGAAGTGCATAATGAAGGATATCAAAGGCCGCTATCTGAAGTGACGCTAAGGCTAGGGCAGTCTGAAAACAACAGGGAAGAAGGGGAGATGTCGGGCACAGAATTGTTTTTAAACTGTGAGTGATAAGTAGACGATTTGCGGCTTAAGACTAGTGGTGACGCCAAAATGTAGAATTCGTGTTTTCCCAGAGTAAGTTTTAGTGGTATACCCCATAAAACTGAACATTTAACATCGATCTTCAAAGGGCTTTCTGTTTCCCAAATTTAAAAAAATACGTATCGCGCATTGTATTCCAGGCTTATTTAATTTCGTTTTAATTGTTTAATTTCAACTTGTAAGAATGCATCAAGAATGGAGTTTTCCACGTATCTCCAGTAAAAAATAAACTTTTTCACGTTTTTGACGTTTGAAGATAACAAAACTGTAAAAATCTTAGATTTACGATTTTAAATGTTCTTTGTAAGTACAATTATTAAACTAAGAAATTATCCAGCTCCAACCGTTTATGGTTCCGAAGTATATTTTTATTGTTTGTTTTCATATGGAATCATCAAAAAATTAAAATATTTTTCTATAGAAATTTTTACGATTTAATGATATTACAATATTTACAATAAGGATATTTAATTATTACATTATTGGATATTTAAATATATTACAATAAGGATATTTTCAATGATATTACTTTATATTATAGGTTTACTGTATTGTTTCATATTAGGGCTATATGAGAAATATTTTCAAATTTAGCTATGCTCATATATAAAAAGTGTATTTATGATATGAATCATTAAAATTATAATCATTTTAAATATTTAGAATGAATTTAAATTACAATTAAAAAAAGACAAGTATCTATTAAGCAACCATCCAGATTTACAGCAAAGAGTCAATCGTAAAACTTTAATATAACTAGGGGCTTGTATTCATATTGAAACAAATTTTAAACTTTTGTATAGTAATTTTATTTTTAAATACAAATTAATTTAATATAATTCAAATTCTGTATAACGAAATTTCCCCATAATTATATTTTTTGAGAATGTGTTTTCAATTTGATTTTTTTACCAATCGTGTTATGAGTATGTATTTTTAAACCCTCTTGAGATTTTACTCGACTTAGTGCTACATAAAGTTAAGCATGTAAAAAAACAGGTTTAGTCGATTGAAGCTTTACCTAGTTTTTGAAAATGTCAGTCCTAAAGGAAATTGGTTCCTTTTCGTTTGAAATATCATGTTAGGATTTGTTGATATTAATTTAATTATTGGTAAAATTATGACGTTTCCTTTTCCAGAACCAATGATTATTTCTAATTTAATACACTTGTCAAACACATCTAGCACGATAAGACGTACTCCATTAGCAAAGCCTGATTCCCAGTTCTAACTTCTAATTACCCTTTAATACTGTTAAAATATTTGTACTCAGCTGTTTTTAATTAAATAGTTGTACAGCTGTTTCTCAGCTGAAATATTTGAAAATCATATTCAGCTGTTTTTCATTGCAATGTATTTCTTATGAAGATTTTTGGTAACATTAAGTTCCTCAAAACCCTATAAATGTGGTAAATCGAGAAAAACCTATATTCCCCCCGCTCTTTCGTGTCAATTCCTTTAATTTAAGCCATGTTCCAGCTCTATACGACCTTCCAAGCTCGCACAATGTTTTTCTCAAAATTCGGCGTATGAAATCATATATATATATATATATATATATATATATATATATATATATATATATGGATATGCCAAACACACAATAAAAAATATTTACTGGCACAGATACGTCAATGATATCATAACACTATACAGACGCAACTCCTGTAAATGCGAAAAACTCCTCACCTACACTAACAAAATACACCCAAAACTTCACTTTACTTCAGAAATTGAAACCAACCGATCCCTAAACTTCCTCGACCTAACCCTAACAAAAAGCCACACACAAAAACACAGCTTCAACATTTACAGGAAACCCATAACAACAGACACACTTATCCACAACACCTCACACCACCCTATCCAACACAAACACGCTGCCTTCAGATCCATACTCCATAGACTTAAAGAAGTCCCAATGACAACCGAAAACATAAACAAAGAACTAAACACAATTAAATATTTAGCATACACAAATGGATACAACACCACAATACAAACTATGGTACAAAATACAAAAAAAACACTAAAATTAACCCTACATACAGGGAAAACAAATACATCGCATTACCATACATAAACAAAACAAAATAGCCCGCAAATTTCAAAAAATAGGATAAAAAACTAGTAGGATACAGATAAAGTAAGATAAGAAGCTAAAAATAGTAGCATACAAAACTAATACAAGTTACAACACAACACCAACAACAAAGATAAACTACAAGCTCCAGGTGTATACAAACTCAACTGCGACGAATGTAACAAATTCTACATTGGACAAACAGGTCGCAGCTTTAAACAAAGAGTCGAGGAACACATACAGAACACCAACTCAGCATTTTACAATCACATAAAAGAAACAGGACACCAATACACAGACATTTACCATAACCTAGAAATCCTACACATCAACAAAAAAGGACCACATCTCAATACACTAGAACAATATGAAATTTACAGACACACTAAAACACAAAGTAAAAACATATTAAACGAACAAACACAATACAAATAACACATACTATTTGATACTATCGAAAACCTACCTTTAAAACCGTCACTGCTTGTCCCAACATCTCCAAGCAGAAGGCACTGATGAAGATCGGCACATAGCGATCGAAAACGTTCTGTCTCAGTAAGTTTTAATAAATTTACTAAATTTAAAGTTCGGATAGTCATAAACTAGTGTTTAAGTGATTAATAAAAAAATATTACGTTAAAAATATTGAGACAGTTTTAATTCCGACATAGATGGTTGTGAAACAATTACAGTATACAAGTAGTCTAGATAAACGCCATTTGAAAGGAAATCCTATTTACCAAACTGTGCCCAGTAGCGCGCTGCACGCTGACATTAATCTAAACAAATTAACCAACTACCGAAACAGTTAATTCCACTCTCGACTAATTGCCGGTCCAGAACGTAACTAATAATTATTTAATTTATGGAGACATTAAAATGGTTGCTCTAATTAACGGCCTTCTGCATCGGCCTTAAAGCGTCTGATGATATCTTGCCGCGGTCTTTCTGAAGGATCTACATTTTTCCACATTTAATTTCCTGTCCTAATCATGTAAAGGCTGATATATTATTACTTTAATTGCTCGTATTTGACATAATGCCGTTGAAAACGGTCTAACAGTGTGTAATTTAGAAAAACGAATTTCATCGTTATGCGAATTAGGGATCACAGATAACTTACTACGTATATTAGAGTATAAGTACATAGAGCAAAAAGACGAAGTAGCAGCAGGTGATTGTCTATTCTTCCGGTGGAGGGATATTTCATCAAAGAAACGTGTTCAACGTAACAAGCAAACCCCAATTATATTTTTTTTTACCAAAACTGATAATTTCTGTACACATATACATTATAGTGTTAAAGAAGTTTACATACAGGCATGTAAATACATTGTACGAACAGTTCTATATTGCTATTAAGATACTGTATAATTATAATTCTTGAATTTTATGGTCCATTTTAGGTTTGATGAATCTTAATTAATCACTTTTGCTTTAGTTTATGACTATCCGAACTTTAAATTTTGTAAATTTGTTAAAACTTACTGAGACAGACCGTTTTCGAACGCTATGTGGCCATCTTCATCAGAATCTTCTGCTTGGAGATGTTGGGTTAAGCGGTGACGGATTTAGAAGCAGGTTTTCGATAGCATCAAAAAGTATGTGTGATTTGTATTGTGTTTGTTCGTTTAATATGTTTGTACTTTGTGTGTCTGTAAATTTCGTATTGTTCTAGTGTGTTGAGATGTGGTAATTTTTTGTTGATGTGTAGGATTTCTAGGTTACAATCACATAAAAGGAACCGGACACAAATACACAGACATTTACCATAACTTAGAAATCCTACACATCAACAAAAAAGGACCACATCTCAACACACTAGAACAATATGAAATTTACAGACACACAAAAACACAAAGTAAAACCATATTAAACGAATAAACACAATACAAATCACACATACTCTTTGATACCATCGAAAACCTGCCTTTAAAACCGTCACCGCTTGACCCGACATCTCCATACAGAAGACATTGATGAAGATCACCACATAGCGATCAAAAACGTTCTGTCTCAGTAAGTTTTCACAAATTTTAAAATTTAAAGTTCTGATAGTCATAAACTGAAGCAAAAGTGATTAAATAATTGTAATCTTCAATTATTTGTAACTTATTTACTTAAAACAATCACACCTACCTATTTAAAAATGGAATAGGTGGGATTATGTAGTACAGACGTAGATGAACATTACAAAACCCCTCCCATATCCAGATTTTTATTGTTAGTCACTTCGATCCAGATATGAGAGGTTTTACTGTAGTTCTGTCACAGATTCTCAGCAAAATCGCGAAAGAAATAAAAAATAACCAGCATGCAATGAAACGTTTTGGTTGTGGATATATTTCTTCCTATTAAACATTTAAATTAAATTATTTTAAGTGTGGATTCTATTAGACACCCTTCTGTGAGCGCGAAAGTTCAACCCTCCTACTGTTACAAACTACTCAGAGCAAGTGTTAGTGATATTTTCCTAGACACGATAAAAGCGTTGTAGAAACTAGCATTAGTATGGTTTCCTACTGTGGTTTACTGTTAGGCCCTATTCATACATAACGTTTTCTAACGGTCCTTGCTGCGGTGCGTTACCGTATCGTTGCCTGTTGGTAGGGTCAACACACGAAACTAGAGGGCGCTGTTCACACACAACCGCAGTAACGGTGGGTGCGTGAATCAATGTACTTGCTCACGTAACAACGGTGAATAATGCGGTAGCGATGAGAGTACTGTAGAACGAACACAGCCGCAACATCCTTGCTGCGGTGCGTTACCGCATCGTTGCCTGTTGGTAGGGTCAACACACGAAACTAGAGGGTGCTGTTCACACACAACCGCAGTAACGGTGGGTGCGTGAATCAATGTACTTGCTCACGTAACAACGGTGAATAATGCGGTAGCGATGAGAGTATTGTAGAACGAACACAACCGCAACATCCTTGCTGCGGTGCGTTACCGCATCGTTGCCTGTTGGTAGGGTCAACACACGAAACTAGAGGGTGCTGTTCACACACAACCGCAGTAACGGTGGGTGTGTGAATCAATGTACTTGTTCACGTAACAACGGTGAATAATGCGCTAGCGATGAGAGTACTGTAGAACGAACACAACCGCAACATCCTTGCTGCGGTGCGTTACCGCATCGTTGCCTGTTGGTAGGGTCAACACACGAAACTAGAGGGTGCTGTTCACACACAACCGCAGTAACGGTGGGTGCGTGAATCAATGTACTTGCTCACGTAACAACGGTGAATAATGCGGTAGCGATGAGAGTACTGTAGAACGAACACAACCGCAACATCCTTGCTGCGGTGCGTTACCGCATCGTTGCCTGTTGGTAGGGTCAACACACGAAACTAGAGGGCGCTGTTCACACACAACCGCAGTAACGGTGGGTGCGTGAATGAATGTACTTGCTCACGTAACAACGGTGAATAATGCGCTAGCGTTGAGAGTACTGTAGAACGAACACAACAGCAATATCGGCCGATCTTGATTGGCCTTCATCAACTCAACGCTGTTTCCAGAGAACCTATTGTGGAAATTTTAGACTTAAAAACGATAATTTACTTAAAATATTTAGTAATGATTTATTAAGTTATTATTATTTTCTGTGTATTATGTTTATTCTAAAATAATGATAATAAGTACGTCAAATAATTTACTTTACATACAAGTACTAATAGCTATATAGTTTATTGACAAATTTGAGTATTATTTCACAAATCGTTTTCTATTTTCAGATACATGAACAGAAACTAAACAAATTTATTGACTTTTGTAACATACGGTGTATCGAGGCTGATAGTTTTGAACGCAATAATTTTTCTCATTTTTCATTTCTAATTTTGTGTAAACCAGTTTCAAAACTCTACGTTCTGATTTTTTCAATAACTCCAGTTTATTTTTATAATACATTATTAATATAGCTGTACTCATGTAAAACGCTTATTTTAAAAATGTACAATTGTGACAAACAAATATTTAATTACACAAAATCACTCTACAAGCTTCGCGATTCATATATATATATATATATATATATATATATATATATATATATATATATATATATATATATATGAGATCAAAATATGACAGACCAGAAAAGCGAAGATATCAAAATTCTCGCATATCTGCCTCAGCCATGACGAAAACGCTTTGATAGGACAGTATTATTGAAAGAATAAGTTAAATAGAAATAACTAAAATAAGTAATGAGTCAAATTTAAATTTGAAACCATTCAAATCGAATCGAAGAGAACGGAGCAGTTTTGTTAATTTTCGGTTTCCATCACCAATGTACATTATGGCATCAAGTCAGGAAACGTCAGTATTATTGATAAATGCTATTGATATACTCTCGTGGACAAAATAAATGCTATTTACAAACTCTGCACACAAATAATATTTCAATAATTATATTGACAAATTGTAGTGATAAAACCGATTGGTGAAGCTTATTAATAAATCATTGTTGTCAAACTTTATTTATAAATTCAATTGACAAATTCTATCCGTATGATACTGTCAAATCGTAATTGATAAACTAAATTAACAATACCAGTTTTTTAAATGGGATAGACAATTAATGATATTATAATTGATAAATAACAGTAGCCTATATTGACAAATCCTATTGATAAAACCGATTTTGAAAAGCTTTTATACATAATTTTGTCAAAGTTTATTAATTATTATTGACACACCCTACTTGATTAATAGCATTGACAAATGCTATTGATTGTCATTGACATATCCTATTTGATTAATATCACAGACCAGTTCTGTTGATTGTTATTGACATATCCTTCTTGAATAATATCATTGACCAGTTATATTGATTGTTATTCACATATCCTACTTGATTAATATAATTGACCAGTTCTATTGATCGTTATTGACATATTCTACTTGATTAATATCATTGACCAGTTCTGTTTATTGTTATTGACATATCCTACTTGATTAATATCACTGACCAGTTCTAATGATTTTGTTTCACATATCCTACTTGATTAATATCATTGACCAATTCTATTGATTGTGTTTGGCATATTCTACTTGATTAATATAATTGATCAGTTCTATTAATTGTTATTGACATATCCTACTTGATTAATATCATTGACCAGTTCTAATGATTGTGTTTGGCATATCCTACTTGATTAATATCATTGACCAGTTCTATTAATTGTTATTGACATATCCTACTTGATTAATATCATTGACCAGTTCTATTGATTGTTATTGACATATCCTACTTGATTAATATCATTGACCAGTTTTAATGATTGTGTTTGACATATCCTACTTGATTAATATCATTGACAAGTTCTATTAATTGTTATGGACATATCCTACTTGATTAATATCATTGACCAGTTCTATTGATTGTTATTGACATATCCTACTTGATTAATATCATTGACCAGTTTTAATGATTGTGTTTCACATATCCTACTTGATTAATATCACTGACCAGTTCTAATGATTGTGTTTGACATATCCTACTTGATTAATATCATTGACCATTTCTATTGATTGTGTTTCACATATCCTACTTGATTAATATCATTGACCAGTTCTAATGATTGTGTTTCACATATCCTAGTTGATTAATATCATTGACCGGTTCTATTGATTGTTATGGACATATCCTACTTGATTAATATCATTGACCAGTTCTGTTGATTGTTATTGACATATCCTTCTTGATTAATATCATTGACCAGTTCTATTGATTGTTATTAACATATACTACTTGATTAATATAATTGACTAGTTCTATTGATTGTTATTGACATATTCTACTTGATTAATATCATTGATCAGTTCTAATGATTGTTATGGACATATCCTACTTGATTAATATCATTGACCAGTTCTGTTGATTGTTATTGACATAGCCTACTTGATTAATATCATTGACCAATTCTATTGATTTTGATTGGCATATTCTACTTGATTAATATCATTGACCCATTATTTTGATTGTTATTGACATATCATACTTGATTAATATAATTGACCAGTTCTGTTGATTGTTATTGACATATCCTTTTTGATTAATATCATTGACCAATTCTATTGATTTTGTTTGACATATTCTACTTGATTAATATCATTGACCCGTACTATTAGTTGTTATTGACATATCTTACTTGAATAATATAATTGACCAGTTCTATTGATTGTTATTGACATATACTATTTGATTATTATCATTGACCAATTATATTTATTGTGTATGTTATATTCAACTTGATTAATATCATTGACCAGTTCTGTTGATTGTTATTGACATATCCTACATGATTAATATCATTGACCAGTTCTAATGATTGTGTTTGGCATATTCTACTTGATTAATATCACTGACCCATTCTAATGATTGTGTTTGACATATCCTACTTGATCAATATCACTGACCAGTTCTATTAATTGTGTTTGACATATCCTACTTAATTAATATCATTGACCAGTTCTGTTAATTGTGTTTGACATATCCTACTTGATTAATATCTTTGACCAGTTCTATTAATTGTGTTTGACATATCCTACTTAATTAATATCATTGACCAGTTCTGTTAATTGTGTTTGACATATCCTACTTGATCAATATCACTGACCAGTTCTATTAATTGTGTTTGACATATCCTACTTAATTAATATCATTGACCAGTTCTGTTAATTGTGTTTGACATATCCTACTTGATTAATATCTTTGACCAGTTCTATTAATTGCGTTTGACATATCCTACTTGATTAAAAATAACATTGACATTTTCTATGGTTTCTAATAATTTTTTCAAGAGGATAAATCAATAACAATTTATCACATTATTATAAATGGTTATATTAATTTTTTTTATCAACAAGTATGAACAACTAAACAAAGACAGACACTAAACTAATACAAATGAATAGCTATATTTAAAATTGTATTATTATTTTATGATTTGCTCATAAGGTTTGGAAATAAATTAATAGGTGGTAATGTTATCAAACTATCACTATGAAAAAAATCTTCAAATCAGAGTATGATTGAAACGTTGCATATTAATAAAAATATTGAGAAATAAAGTTGTCTTTAGCTGTGCTTTAGAAGCTTAGGCCACGTCTAGTATGAAATTAAAATTTTGTAACTCTGTCAAG
>JBAIZL010000005.1:59652654-59660154 GCA_036971475.1 Prosapia bicincta | reverse complement strand
AACGTAGGATAACTTAGGTATAACGTAGGATAACTTAGGTATAACGTAGGATAACTTAGGTATAACGTAGGATAACTTAGGTATAACGTAGGATAACTTA
Organism: Prosapia bicincta; assembly: GCA_036971475.1. NCBI lineage: Eukaryota > Metazoa > Arthropoda > Insecta > Hemiptera > Cercopidae > Prosapia > Prosapia bicincta. Next base: position 59,660,054 of record JBAIZL010000005.1, on the reverse strand, counting down.
GGTATTATTAAATTCTTTCTATTAGCTCACACTCTCCTGGTATATCTTGTACAAATTTCCAATCGTTAATAAAACACTTTTTTATTCATCCAATCAAGTTGAAATACATTTCTTTTAATCTATAGTGGATGACAATTGATGTTAATACAGTTTTTTTTCAAATATTTATTCAATAATTAAATTATAAAATTTGTGGGGCCCAACCGAATTAGAACAAAGAATTTTCATTTTCAAAGTCTACCGAGCCTTGGCACTGTGTCAACTTTCCAATACCTAAAGTACATTTCTCAAAGATGTATATAATCATTTTCCCCCATCTGTTTGTCGTCGAAACCTCCATTGTCCAACCTTAAACTGTTGCCATGGTAACCACACAAAATCATTAATGGTGCTCTAGGGTAAATAACATAAATTTTTTTCAACTTCAGTTGGAATTTACCTATAATTTTTTTTATAATACCTGTTTTTATTTGTTTTTCTCTTGGCTACTCTTTTCATAAATCTCATAAGTTTTACATAGATTTATGAAAATTGTTTAATAAATTTTGTTAAATCATTCGTTTATTTATGTCCTTACTAAATTACACTTTAAATAGTGAACAAAATTTGAGTATAGGGGCTGTAATAAAAGCTATGGTTGCGTTACTTTACACGGGGGGAGGGGGTAGTATACCCTTTTGTTGCGTTACATATGCAGGTGCAGTGATAACATTAAACACTTGTTCCGTAACATAGAGAAAGAAGAGCTTGTGTGGCTAGCGATTACGTTGTAAATACAGTATCTATATATTTCAACCCTCAAGAAAACGAACCAATAAGCCCTACTAAATGCTTTCTGTGATACTATTTAAAACATCATCAAAATTTGTCAACATTCAATTCTAATTATATATTATTTAACACGACTCTTCGTTAAGAACTATTTATCTAAGCAATTAAATCAAATTTCTGGTATAACCGAAATATGTAGGGAAACAATACAAGATAAGCGGCAATTAACTGGAAACATCACTAGTTAAAGACGAACATCGTTGCTATCTAGTAAATTTATTTGGTTTAGTTGCAGTAAATTAAAAAAAAAAGATTTGTTTAAATTAAAACGCAATTCAATATTTAATGGATTTCCCAAACCAAAAGCGGTGAAAATTACAATTCAGTTAAAATAATTATCTCGATAATATTAATCTAAAACAAACATTGGATATTACGTTACATTTTTAATCAAAATAAATAAAATCCTCTAACCACAAATAAAACTTTTTATTTAAGCGTTTATGTTTTATTTATAAAGCAATATTCAGAGGCAATTATTTGACTTTAACTTTTAATTAGGGATGGGCCGATTCCGATTCTCGATTCCAGGAATCGTCGATTCTAGTGGTATCGAGGAATCGTCGATACTCGATTCTTCATTCATAAAAGTGTCGATTCCGATTCCTATTTTGTTAACTATTAAAATATGTGTGTGGAGTAATTTACTGGAAAAATAATTAATTACCAACTATATCTTATTTTTGTATTAGTTTTTTGGATGAATTAAATGATTAAATTAAACTAAAATATTATTATTTATGAAGCAACAACAATCAAGATCGTAACCATTTCTTGTCGTTTGACATCGCTCGTCTCTCTCTCTCTCTCTCTTCGATACAACACTCTCCCACCCCCACGTGTCTTACTGCCACTGATTCATAGATGTCAGAACAAAACACACAAAAAGTACAGTAAAAACTCAATTAACCGTCACCGTCGGGACCGTGGCCATGATGGTTGAGCGAATAGACGGATAACAGAAACACTGTATTATTCCTCCAAAACCTAACCTCAATCAATTATATTATAGACAGATATTACTCTCACGGTAATGTAATATATTTCGGAGCGAAAAGAAAATAAACACGATTATTATAGCAAATGAAACTATTTATTACATGATAAAAAAATCCGCACAGTAGCTACAAATGTAGCAAAATAATGTACAGTAATATAAACTTACAGGTAAAATAGTTCGTGTAGTTGCACTATCAACTATATCACGTGTTATCTGATATGTTTTAAAAATTCCTATTGATAAATCAAGGTCGAAGGTTTTAAGTAGCCTATTACATTGAAACAGAACTTTTAAATGGTTTTGCCGTATGACCAAGATGTTAACTAAATTAATTATTAGAGACCTAGCATATAAGCTAATATAACATGAAAGAATCGAGAATTGACTAAAGAATCGAGAATCGAAAGGAAAATTTTAGAATCGGAATCGGAATCGGAATCGAAAATTTTAGGAATCGGCCCATCCCTACTTTTAATGCAAACACTATAACTATTGTAACCATTAAATTAATGTTAGTTACGCATCGAGAATTACCTTATAAATAAATATTCATGTGTTTATACTCTGTTTTTTTAAACGAATTACAAGTATTATATAACTTTCAATCACAAATAAAAAATTACTTACTTCTTGCTGTGGACGTCCAGGGTCATGTGACTCCGATGGTCTGATGCCCATAATAAGTTGCTGCAGCCAAGGTCCAAAACTGTATATCGATCAATATTGTTTTGATGTGAATAAAAAAAAAGAAAAGGAAAAAAATTACTAAATTAAATAAAAACATAGTTCTACATAAAATATATATTACATGAAAATGTTTGGAAAAGAGAATTAAATATAACGGTATTTATTATTTATCAGTTGTAAATGTTTCTTTTTTGTATAATATGTAGGTTATTATATTAAAAAAAAAATATTCTAAATATATTTTATAAATTGTAATACGTAAATATATAACAATCAACTAACTATAAAATAATTTTGATTTATTTTAGTTTAAACTATTTTTAAATGAAATATTTCAGTCTTTAAAATAAATTTTATTTTTTGAAAGCAATTAAGTAAATTTTTTTTGAAATTGAAATAACATTTTCTTCAAAAACGTTTAAAAAACTGAAAATTACGCTGGACTAAGCTTATGCGATGGGTTTCTTTACGTTCTCAAACTAACGTTCTTTTGTACTTTTGTTGTTCTTCCTTTCGTGTTGTTGAAATATTTGTTAGTTTAGAATATTACTAGAATTATTGATTTGACATGTGTTTTATGATGAGATCTATTAATGTCTATAACAACATTAATATTGAATACGTACAATGAGACGGGCATCACCTTATGATTTGCTAACCCGGCGACTTAGTGATCCATTTAAGTTTTCCACTGCGCAATATTGAACTTTAATGCAGATATTATTTAGAAGATAAAGATTGGCGATTATTCGACTTACAATATATAAAATATAGATAATAATTAAAATAATTATGTTTCGAATAAAAAGACTGCTTAATAGGTATAAATGTTACGCACATAAATAAATAAATTTCACTGTAAAATTCTAAAAACGATGCTACCATATTAGCAACCTCAGTTTCCAAAGAATTCTGGAGTTGTTTTAAATGTTGGTAAATAGGTGCGGTTTCCACTTGCAATGTCCTGGACATATTGCACATACTATGGCAGAGGTTAAACTAGTTGCCTAAAGACCCTTGAGTCATTTTGTTCTTAGGGAGATGCTAAATATTGTCTTAAAAGAAAATATGGATATTATCAATTCGGAGTGAGAGACCCAGGTACTTCCTAATCTTACAAGTATTAATTTCTTTTCCATCAAATAGCGATTTAATAATTCATGAGGTATTTCATTCCAAAGGAAATTTTTTCAATGCAATGTATTTCTTATGGAGACTTTTGGTAATTTTAAGTTCCTCAAAACCCTCTAGATGTTGTAAATTGAGAGGAACCTATATTTCTCCCCGCTCCTTCGTGACAATATCTTAAGTTCGAGCCATCTCCCAGCTCTGTACGATCTTCCAAGCTCTCACAATTTACACTAAAATTTGTATTACTAATATTTTTGCGGCTAGTTTAAATTTTTGTCAGTCTAATATGGAAATACCTTATGAGAAACGTCTTAAGTCAAAATTACAAACATTCGGCTCGGTTAAGTAAAAGCGTCTCAAATAGTTTACATATGAGAGAATAGAAACGTATTAGAGAGGCACAGAAAATACACCGTCGATAAAGTTCAAAGTTTTTCTTATTGCTGTCATTGCAATGAAATTGGCTTATTTAAAGCAGTTAGGCTATTTGTAAGTTAGGCGTTGGAATAGGGGTTATAATGCTTTTAAAATTAGCCTAAATGTAAAAATTATAATTTATGATACTTAAAGTTTCTGCAATGTCGTACATGATTACTTTGAGTGAAACATTTATCTGTCATTTCTACCCATTAAATGTGTCTGAGGGACGCAATAACTTTTGTTGACGCGTTTTCGAAAGCCTCTATCAATTCATAGGAAGTTCTGATTGATGGAGGTCCCCCAAAACTGATAAACGATAATTAATTTCTTAAAAAATGCTAAGACTGACAGGTAACCGTGACTCTCAAAGTACTATTCGAAAGTTTATAAAATAATTATTAGACTTAAATATTCTTGAATTTTGTAGCCCATTACGTTCGGCGAGTCTTAATAAATCACTTTAACAATATTTTATGACTATCCGAACTTTAAATTTTGTAAATTTGAGAAAACTTACTGAGACCGAACATTTTGGATCGCTATATGGCGATCTTAATCAGTGTCTTTTGCTTGGAGATGTCGGGTCAAGCGGTGACGGTTTTAAAGGCAGGTTTTCGATAGTATCAAAGAGTATGTGTGATTTGTATTATGTTTGTTCGTTTAATATGTTTGTACTTTGTATTTTTGTGTGTCTGCAAATTTCAGAATTTTTTTTCATTAAATTTTTGAAATTTACAAATACACAAAAGCACAAAGTAAAACATATTAAACGAACAAACACAATACAAATCACGCATACTCTTTGATACTATCGAAAACCTGCCTTTAAAACCGTCACCGCTTGACCCGACATCTCCAAGGAGAAGACACTGACGAAGATCGCCACATAGCGATCGAAAACGTTGTGTATCATTAAGTTTTCAAAAATTTACAAACTTTAAAGTTCGGATAGTCATAAAATATTGTTTAAGTGATTTATTAAGACTCACCGAACGTAATGGACTACAAAATTCAAGAATATTTAAGTCTAATAATTTCTCAAATTTACAAAATTTAAAGTTTGGATAGTCATAAAATATTGTTAAAGTGATTAATTAAAAATTATCTTTTGAATTATAAAATCGACAAGGACGATTTTATATACTCCCAATTTCTTTATATTTCAATGTAAAGTACCGTGTGCGCCAAAATAAACAGTACTGAAACTGAATCAGCTGTAGTTGCCTTTTCGATCAGCTGTGACGGCTTTTGATTGTTGCCGTGTGTTTTTTGACGTATTTCCTTTGTGGTTGGCTTTTGCTGTCATGGTGCAAATTACTGCAGAGAAAACGTTTACTGTAGAACATTATTTTCGCTTAGGAATTGGATGTGCGGGTGGGACTTGTTTGTCAAAAAACTGCATTACATTTTCAGGAACAATTTCATAAAAAGCCGCCCATTAACGCTGTCATTATTGGTGTGGTTGCACTAATTTCAACATGGAGATTTTGTTGAAAACCTACCTTTTGTTTCGCAATGGTTCCAGCGAAAAAGCACAACCAGCCACATTGGCTTAGACATTGTTTTCCTTCAAAAAACGTATTGCAATCACTTCATTTCCCTTAGAGCAATCTTTGTTTACCAAGCCCACACCCACGGTCTAACACCTGACGCCTACGTCTGGGGAATGACGAAGGAGAATATTTTCCGCGAAAACCCACCAACCATTATCGTCCTACTACAGGGAAAATAACCACGTGTATAACAAGCATAAATCAACCCACTAAATGATCCAAAACCTTCAAGATGATGAATGCCTACTAGTGTCACCTAAATTTTAATGGAGGTCATATAGAACATGGTTATACCGGAGACTAACCGATTTAGCTTCTTTTTACCTGTTTGTCTTTGTAAAACTATGTAAGTAAAATAAAATAACATCTTGCACCTGTTTCAGTAGGTTTACCGTTTATTTTGGCGCATACAGTAGGCCTACTTGCTGTGATATCTAAGTCTTGCAATAGTTATTTATATTAATCTCAAATTTTCATATTTTAACTATTTCATACTCTCTTATATTATAGAGAACATTTACTTCCTAATAATAGTGTCATAAATGTTAAAAAAATGTTTAACATTAATTTTTTTCATAATGTTATTATTTTGACTAATATTTATACCCTGTAAACACTTTTTATGGACATTATTCTAAAATATTATTCGACTAATAAAAAACTCACGTGTCAATAAATTTCGATAAAACTTTTCTTATTTAAGCTCGTTTAGTTTAAACTTACCCAGTGCGTTCGCAGCTGTCGCTATAAACTAACCGACAAAAGAAGTTGTTTAAAATGGAATTTAAATTACAAAATATTACCGACACAATGTCTCATGACCGCTTTTATTGACGTAAATAGAGGTCTGTACAAATGAAGGCGCTTATAAATAATCGAGCGCTATAGAACAGATGGTAAGGAGCAGTTTACATCTCGGACATTATTCAGTGAGTTAGGCATTACTCTTAATATAGCAAGAAGCATGTTCCACGTAATGCACCAGTTATTTATAACCGGTATCGAATGAAGTTCTTGTTACATACTGTTATCCAATACTGTGTTAATGGAACGATTACTTTAACTCAACTAGTTAGTGAGTGCTTATACACGTGTTTAGTTTTACCTGTTCCGCTCACTATCTTCGTCGGTTCCGAACTAAAGTTCCATGTTGCGAAGAGATTTGTTGAGGCATGTAGGCTTGATATAAGTTATGAAAATGCCTAACGGAGATTAGTTTACATAAAAGGATACGTTGCGTTTTTATATATCTTGTAACTTTTAATAATATTGAAACACTAATAGTTGTAAATTTGAAGATCGTCTTAACATGTAGGAATAAAAGCAAGGATGCTGCAACTTTCAAGAATATCGAGACGATAATGGTCGTAACGTTAACGAATATTGGGAAGAGTGCCGTAGCGTTTATGAATATTGGCAAGGCGGTCGTAACGTTTAGGAACATTAGGAAGGGCGCTGCAACTTTGAAGAATATCGAGACGATAAAGGTCGAAACGTTAAAGAATATTAGTAAGAGTGCCATAACGTTTAGGAATATTGGCAAGGCGGCCGTAACGTTTAGGAACATTAGCAAGGGTGCTGCAACTTTGAAGAATATCGAGACAATAATGGTCGAAACGTTAAGGAATATTGATAAGAGCGCCATACGTTTAGGAATATTGGCAAGGGGGGCGTAATGTTTAGGTATATTAGCAAGGGTGCTGCATATTTGAATAATATCGAGACGAATAATATCGACTAATAATAATGAATAATATCGAGACGATAATGGTGGAAAC
>JBAIZL010000005.1:59620154-59642654 GCA_036971475.1 Prosapia bicincta | reverse complement strand
TTTTTCGGTTGCTGAATCCAATACCGTCTTCCATATCAATCGGGAATGCACGGGTGTGGCTCTATGGGAGTAGAAAAGGGGTGAATTGGGGTAAAATTGTCAGAAGGCAAAAAAAAAACAATTGAAATGATCATTCGGGTGGTTTTTAATGGTGCTGAGTCGTTTACCGTAATCGAACGTCAATGTGAATATACGGGTGACCCTTTATGGGAATAGCAAATGATGAATTGGAGGTATAATTGTGAGAAGGCAAAAAAAACTAGAGAAAGATCAATCGTAGTGTTTTGGAGGGTGCTGAGTCCAATACCGTCATTAAAAGCTAATGGGAATATGAGGGTGTGGTTCTACGGGAGTAGAAAGGGTGGTTAATTTTTATGAAAATGTCAGATACTAGAAAAATGTCTAGTAAAATAATACTCTGGGTTTGTAATGGGTGACTCCAATTTCGTCATCGAAAGTCAAGGATAACGCACGTGTGAGTTTTCGAGAGTGCGATTCCAGACACTGTTAAAAAATAGCGGGAAAGTGTGATTAGTCATATGTTTGGAACGGAAGATGAGTGGAAGCTAGGCACAATCATAAATATTAGATTATTCATTCTTATCATCAGCTGTCGTAATCTGTAAGCAAGTTAGACAGACTGTAATGTATTTTATTGAGCTCATGTAGTTCCAAATAAAACGAATTTACTTTTCTTGTTTCAATTTTGTTTTACCTTCTAGCTCCTAATATACTTGTGCGACAAGTCGTTTGCGAATAAGATATTGAACCATGTAATAGATTAGTCAATATTCTATTTTACAACCACTGTTGAACTTATCTCTAATTTTAATTGTTTAATTTAAAATCATTGGGTTATGAATATTTCTTATACAAGTGTTTGATAGTAAATGTTTGCTGTTAATTTATTGAAATATTTACAAGCACAGTCAAGCGCTTTGCAAGTGTCACAAGATCCTGCTCAAAGGGAGAGATAAAAATTAGATACGATAAAACTCTGTTAGTGTTATTATAGCAAGTTCAACCTTTCTGTGTTCAAATACACATGCTGTTGCCCATGCTATATTACAAATATTGTTGACCCTTTGTGTTCTAGGATTATATCTTGTAATACTTGTGGTACAATTAATAGATCGATGATAACACCTGTTATATACATATTATGTTGAAAATATTTAATTTTGTGTGTGGATATTTTTAAAAATTACAAATAATAAAGTAAGTAAAAATTTATGTTTTGATGTAGTAATTTAGAAAACTGTTCGTAATTCAGGACAAAGGGAAGATTTTATCAGATAATTCATAGAATTCTTGCCGGTGGCTTGAAACTCACTTTACAGTTTGTTGTCTATCAAATGCCGAATGAGTATAGTTATTAAAGGTAAGAGTTTGATTTCTCCATTCATACAGTGATTTTAATTCTTATATAAAATATCGTGAACCAAATTTTTCACATTCAACTTTATTAATGTAAACGCAAAAAATTAAGAACTATTATATTTTGTGAAAATTCCAATTCTATAGCGTTTATAAGCAATATTATTTTAATACCTCATTTAAAACGCTACTTTTGATCTAAGGGAAATAAACATTGATTTAACAAATTATAAGTCAACCTTATTTTACGAAAATGAAAACCTTGGGAAACCCCCTTAATGTGGATATTTTTTTTTTAACTTGGGGTTAGGGTAAATGTTTCTTAGTTTAATAATGTTTACTACTTTGATCTAAAGTAGGTTAAATAGAAAAGTATATATTTTATGATTTTAAAAACATAAAATTCTATTTACTGCTGCCTTTATAAAAAAAGAATAACCAATAATAATGTTTTTTCAAATTAAATGTTAATGTAATATTTGTAATGTGGAGCATACATTTAGTTGCAATGATTTCGGGTTATCACTAAAGCATTTTACGGACAAAAATTATAATAAGATATTACGTCAGACCACTTGAGCTGAGGGTCCGGGATGTAATGAAATTTTGTATTTCATGTGATTTCTACTATATTTTATTACACTTTCAATGATATATGATATTTTTGTCAATAATAACAAAATATATTTTTTTTTTCATCCAAAATAAACAAAAATTGTTACAAAAATATAAATAATGTAGCAAAGAAACGAAACTTAATATACAAAATTGTGTAGATATAATATGAAATTAAGAATGAAATAATAATTGCAAATTTTATATTACTTATAACACTAGTTAACTAAATGACTAATAAATATAAAACGAGAAAATATATTAAAAGGAAAACCTTGTGTTTAAACAAGTATTTATTTTTCTTTACCTATATATAAATAGAGAAAAAAAAGTAACAAAAAAATGTAAACCTAAAAACTAATTAATTAATGAAGAAATAGTTTTAAAAATCAACTTCGATGAAGGTAAAGACATTGAGTACAACTTCATTAATCCAGATATTGTGGCTGAAACTGAAGACGCACCTGGCAACCAACACCACCAATAAGTGCCTATCAAGCCCATGCCACGGGGATTAACAAACACTGTGTCTGTGTGGTGTTCAATTTCTGCGACGAATGAATGTAAAGGCCAATTTACATCTGTTCTAATTTAGCTTAGACGTAATGGCGATACATTTCTTACTTTATTTCAAAAACTTCTTCGATATATTGTATCACCTTTACCTCAGGTAGGTAACCAGAAAAATCTACCTTTATTGTACATTGTAAATAAAAGAAGGCTTTTATTTGGTCGAATCTCATCTAATGGTAATTTCTTGCTCACGTAGGCCCATTGAACACGTCTATATTTTATAGGTTCAAACGAGCACAAATTACCATTTTCGGGTAAAAAAATTAAACATTGAAATAATAGTATTTCTGTACTTACGACAGCCAAATGTAACCAAAAACTGTAAGGATATAGTTCTTCCCAATGTATATTACATTGTAGCTAGGCATCACGGTGAAAAACGTTTTCGGTAAGCAATGTACGTAATACATCTCTTTTATTTATCCACCATATTTGATTTGTCATAAGTTGTTATAGGTACAAATGTGTTTCAGTAAAGACCTATTTTTTCTAAAAGTTCTTCTTTAACTACATTCATTAAATTTTCCTTGTAGTCGTTGTTGGCAGGTGAAAACATTTCTTTAATTCCTCCCTTAGATATGTTCTGAAAGAATGACATTTCACCTTGATTGTGATGTTACTTTCATCAAGACACGTTGAATGCACCTGAAAATATATCTGATAAGATTTAAGTATATTTTAATCTTCTTCTTTATTTCTATCTTTAACCGTATCCCTCCTGGCTCGCATATCTACAATTTGATTTATTATTATTATTATGGTGAAATAATTTACAAATATTTTGGCGAATATAGCTGAGGAACCAGTCTTCCAAAACCAGCTGTAAAATAGCGTTATGCAGAGTGACAGAATAAAATTAGTCTCTATGATGGTATTTCTTGTTAAAAAAACAAGACGTAAGAGATAATGACTGTTTTGTAGATTTTTTTTCACTTTAAAAAATCTCTCCGTTCTTCGGTCGACATGTTAAATACATTTTTATAGTTAATATCAGAATGATTTTAGTTCGTTCGGCTGTGTCTGATCTCAAGACAAAGTCTGCTAATACTCAATCACTGCTCAAAACTGTCTTCTTTGTTTATGTATTTTACGAATCCTACCACTAGTTTGTAATAACTCCTAATTACAGACTTAATATTTCAATTTGAATATTCTCTATTCTTCGTTGATAGAAAATTACTTCAGTTAAGCAACCTTAACCAAGAGCTTATAAAACGTTTTGTAGTCAATCTTTAGACGTTGATAATCATAAATATTTACTACCGATGATCACGGTAATTTTTCACTATACTTTAGATTTACTGATAATCTCGTATTTTTATGGTAGGCGAACAAAAAGACTATCTACGATCAAAACATTGGGCGTCCTGATAAAGATTACAACGGGCATCCGCTTTTTTTAAGCTATAATTGCCGATACTTGTATGGTATTCATATCGTATGGTATCCTCTCAAGCAAGAATCAGTACAGTAGTCTTGAAGAGCCAAGCAACATTAATTTATGTATGTACTGTAATCAATAAAGTTCTACAAACGTATTTTGTGCATTCTTAATTATAGTATTACGGTTCATTAGAACTTCTGTTTTTTTCTAGTGTACAGGAAGCTATTTCCGTGTAATCCGACGGTGTCTCGGTCCCATCTACCTCGAATTATCCATGCACTACTGTATTTGTTTCCGTACCAATGATCACCGTACTTGAAACAGTTTTTTATGCAACTCTAAAGTGAGTGAAAATCCCATAGACATTAAAGTTACTCTTGGGACTAGAATATCGAGGATAAACATAATAGATTTATTACATTGCTTACCGAAAACGTTTTGATTACTGCAATATACATTGGGAAGAACTATATCCTTACATATTATCTTCAGAGATGTAGAAATAAAGAATTTTAAATATTTACCATTGCTTAAACCGCCTGAACTGCTCTCTAGTTTAATTGGCATATTAACACCTATGATACATGTAAGTACTTAAAATGTTTTGCCCTTATGTTCATACAATCTGTGTATATATCCACGTGTTCTTTCTTTGCTACATTATTTATATCTTTCAAACTATTTTTGAGTATTTTCGATGAAAAAAAAAAATCTTATTATTGATAAAAATGATGTTGTATGGCCTATAAATAACGCTAGTTCTTCAATACCTTGGTCATTTATTTGGAAGAGTTGAGATAATGTTGCCAAGTGTTTCATTAGAGTCCTCGATGTAAGTACTTCAGGAATTTAAAACATGCTATTTTAGCATGCTTTTGTAAAACTTTATAAATAATTATGCGGTTACTGGTATTTGTGTTTGCAAAAACGCAAGTGTTATCGTCAAGAACGGAATTATTTCTTGAACTTATTAGCAAATAAATATAAAATCCTAATATAAAAAAAATCTCATAAAATAACACTCGATAGTTTACGAGACTGTACCACTTCCATTATATTACATCTGTCAATTCCTTCAAACATACACTGTTGGTTCGCTGGAAAGGACATACAGCTGTGACACAATTCTGATATGGAAACATAAACAGCCGACACTCCGAAAGACATTCTAACGCGTTTGTTTACTTGATGACCAAACTTATCTTAATGGTCTGGTCAATGCATCTCGTTCTTTTCCCTTGGTGCTCTTAGATACTATAGGATCGATAAAGTATTTATTTTTTAATTTAACTTGCTTTTCAAATTAATTGTCATATCATCTCTTTCCGATTTTAATAATCTAAAAGTGACTATTATTTGCTGTATATTGTTATAATTTGGTAACATTACAAACATGTTAACACTTGTATTAACAGATGTAACACTTAATATGGCCTACGCCATATATATTCACTAAAAGTTAATACCAAAGTATTCAATAAACATATTAATAAAATAAAATAAAGACTACCAGCGGCTAAAGTCGAGGATAGAAACAAATGTTTCCGTCTTTATACGACCATTTTGACGCTGGGAGAATACGATAAAATATTTACGTTTACGCCGTATGTAAATGAGAGAAAGAGATGGAAAAGATAGGATGCAGAAAGTCAGTTTTCGGGCATTCGTCCACGAGAGTACTTGTCGAGTGCGAGGCTTTATCTTTGTATGGCTTGGACCTATGTTTGTTTACACCAGACAGTTTGATATCGTAATATAAACTGACAACACTCGCACAGATGTCATTTAGGTTCATGTATACAATACAGAGATTAACGAAAGATGATTCAGTATTTATTGACCTTTAACTACCGCACATTTCTGTCACATTAGTACTGCCGTTGTAGCTCACAGGCACGAAATTTCTAAGTGTGATTTATTGTGCGGTTTAACAATTTATCTTGCATTTACTTTATAAAAATTGTTTTTGAATATTCTGGTTGCATGTGACTAGGGTAAACGTAGTTTTATGAGATCAGTTATATTTTATTTACTAATTGAAAACTGTAGTAAATAAAACCTTCTACAGATTTTAGCGCAGTTTAGCTAAAAAGACTTATAATCGCACGATAATTAACATACACTAATTATATCTTGTTCACTGAGTGTACACACTTAACTTTATGTACAAGATAACATTTGACACATTATAAGCTTTATTTATGGAAACGCATTAGAAATAATAACTCAATTTTGACATCAGTATTTACACAGCGGCTCAGAACATTCTAGACATATTGGCTGTTCAAAGTCAGCTTACAAAGTGTAACTAGTCCTTCTATTTTTTGTTGCTGGACAAATTCTACATTGTTTATAACAATTTACCTAACCCGTCGCTGATGGTCAGGCACGATGACGGTAGTTAAAGGTTAAGCTTGGCATTTGTAGATATTGGCATAATAGGTTTTCTGAATATATAAACTGATCAAGATAAGTCGAAGAAATGATGTGGGTCAACAAATTCTCTTTGTCGTTTATTTTAAGTTGTATAAAGGTTGAAAAAAATATAAGGTCTACTTATTTATAGTTTTTTTATTTACGGTTATAGTAGAAATTTTTCATTAACGGATGGTTGGAAAGTCATCCGCTGCCCCCGCTAACGATACTATCCTTTTTAAAAGAAAAAAAGAAAATAACACGAAAAGAGAGAAAATTAATTACCCGAAGAAGAATGAGAAAACAAACATAAATGTTTAGATAGTCTAAGTAAAAATGGAAAGAAAATATATGACAATTAGGTAGACAATATACATTATTTTAAAAATTAAATAAAAAATTTAATTTTTATAAAATTATCAATTTGGGACAAACGGTTATCTTTTCAAATTGAATCGTTCGAGCATACAGTCTTTAAAATTCTTAAAGCACATGGACAGGCTGCATTGAAACACTGCTTCAAGCTATAAAGATTAGTTTGACAGACATGACGTAAACAAACGTGCTAGAACTGCTATCGGAGTGCCGCCTGTTTATATTTTCATATCACAAACATTTCTGTCAATAGATGTAGCACAGCTTCTGTCCAATACAAGGTCGAGAACCCGACTCTTTCTTTTGGTTATGTTGCATAGTTGGAAACATGCCAATTTCGGGCGATTTATTGTCAATGGGATATAATCACCCCTTGGTAACCCCTTACATCTTATTTTGATGACAAGGGACTAGGACCTTCGAAAATCTTCGAATGCCCATTTTTGGGCAATATTTTAGATTCTGGCAAGTTTTACCTAAGGTCACCCACAGCGACACCCGCAGTCCTATCCCGGATTGTACATGGCCAACTTCGGTGCTAGGATTAGACTCAGCATCATTAAAAACCCCCAGTGATCATTTTATATCGATCTCTTGGCCTCTGACTTTTTTACCCCAATTCTCACTTTGCTACTCCCGTAGAGCCTACACCCGTCCCTCCCTGGTGTCTTTCGATGACGGCATTCAATTCAGCATCCTCAAAAGCCTCCGAGTGGTAAATTTCAAGTAATTTTTTGACTTTTGACATTTTTACCCCAAATCATCCCTTTGGCACTCACGTACAGTCACATACGTCCATCCCCGGTGACTTTCGATGACGCCATTGATATCAGCACGCTCAGAAACCCCCGAGCGGTTATGTTCCAGCGATTTTTTAAACTTCTGACATTTTCACCCCAATTTACCCCTTTGCTAGTCGCGTGGAACCACACCAGTGGATCCCCGGTGACTTTCGGTGACGGCATTGAATTCCGTATAATCAAAAATTCCCGAGTTCTTATTTTCTAGTACTTTTTTGACTTTTGACATTTCTACCCCAAATCATCCCTTTGGTACTAACGTAGAGTCACAACCGTCCATCCCCGGTGACTCTAGATGACGTCATTGAATTTAGCATCCTCAGAAACCCCCAAACGGTCATTTCCCGCGATTTTTAGGCATCTGACATTTTGACCCTAATTCAACCCCATTGGTGCATGGGTTTAGCCTCACCAACACATCCCCGGAGACTTTCGTCGACGGCATTGAATTCAGCGTCCCCAAAAACCTCCGTGCGGTTATTTTCCAGCGATTTTTTGACTGCTGACATTTTCACCCCAATTCACCCCTTTGGTACTCGCGTGGAACCACACCAATGCATTCCCGGTGACTTTCGATAACGGCATTGAATTCCGCCTCATCAAAATTTCCAGAGTTGTTATTTTCTAGTATTTTTTTTGACTTTTTACATTTCTACCCCAAATCATCCCTTTGACACTTACGTAGAGTCTCATCTGTCCATCCCCGGTGACTTTCGATGGCGGGATTGAATTCAGCATCCTCAAAAACCCCCGAGTGGTTATGTTCCAGCGATTTTTTGAGTTTTGACTTTTTCACCCCAACCACCCCTTTGGTACTCGCGTGGAACCATACCAGTGCTTCCCCGGCGATTTTCTGGGACGGCATTAAATTCCGCCTTACCAAAATCCCCCGAGTGGTTATTTTCTAGTTATTTTTTTACTTTTGACTTTTTTACCCCAAATCATCCCTTTGGTACTTACGTAGAGTCACATCCGGTCCATTCCCGGTGACTCTAGATAACGCCATTGAATTTAACATCCTCAAAAACCCCTGAACGGTAATTATCCCGCGATTCTTAGACATCTGACACTTTTACCCTAATTCAACCCCTTTGGTACATGGATTTAGCCTCACAAGTACATCCCCGGAGAATTCTGATGACGGCATTGAATTCAGCATCCTCAAAAACCCCCGAGCGGATATTTTTCAGCGATTTTTTGACCTCTGACATTCTCACCCCAATTCACCCCTTTGGTACTCTCGTGGAACCACACCAATGCATTACCGGTTACTTTCGGTGAGGGCATTGAATTCCGCCTCATCAAATTTCCCCCGAGTTTTTATTTTCTAGTAATTTTTTCACTTTTGACATTTCTACCCCAAATCATCCCTTTGGCACTCACGTAGAGTCTCATCTGTCCATCCCCCGTGACTTTCGATGGCGGCATTGAATTCAGCATCCTCAAAAACCCCCGAGTGGTTATGTTCCAGCGATTTTTTGAGTTTTGACTTTTTCACCCCAACCACCCCTTTGGTACTCGCGTGGAACCATACCAGTGCTTCCCCGGCGATTTTCTGGGACGGCATTAAATTCCGCCTTACCAAAATCCCCCGAGTGGTTATTTTCTAGTTATTTTTTTACTTTTGACTTTTTTACCCCAAATCATCCCTTTGGTACTTACGTAGAGTCACATACGGTCCATTCCCGGTGACTCTAGATAACGCCATTGAATTTAGCATCCTCAAAAACCCCTGAACGGTAATTATCCCGCGATTCTTAGACATCTGACACTTTTACCCTAATTCAACCCCTTTGGTACATGGATTTAGCCTCACAAGTACATCCCCGGAGAATTCTGATGACGGCATTGAATTCAGCATCCTCAAAAACCCCCGAGCGGATATTTTTCAGCGATTTTTTGACCTCTGACATTCTCACCCCAATTCACCCCTTTGGTACTCTCGTGGAACCACACCAATGCATTACCGGTTACTTTCGGTGAGGGCATTGAATTCCGCCTCATCAAATTTCCCCCGAGTTTTTATTTTCTAGTAATTTTTTCACTTTTGACATTTCTACCCCAAATCATCCCTTTGGCACTCACGTAGAGTCTCATCTGTCCATCCCCCGTGACTTTCGATGGCGGCATTGAATTCAGCATCCTCAAAAACCCCCGAGTGGTTATGTTCCAGCGATTTTTTGACTTTTGACTTTTTTACCCCAAATCATCCCTTTGGTACTTACGTAGAGTCACATCCGGTCCATCCCCGGTGACTCTAGATGACACCATTGAATTTAGCATTTTCAAAAACCCCCGAACGGTCATTATCCCGCTATTCTTAGGCATCTGACATTTTTACCCTAATTCAACCCCTTTTGCACATGGGTTTAGCCTCACCAGTACATCCCCGGTGACTTTCGATGACGGCATTGATTTCAGCATCCTCAAAACCCCCCGATTGGTCACTTTCCAGCGATTCTTTGTCCAATTCAAATATATACATTATGTAGTACGATTGATATCCATGTGGATGCCAGCAATGTTGCCAAGTTTGTGGCTGCCATAATGTTAGAGAATGGTTGAAATGTACAGTAAATTTATATACAGGAGGCGACTATGCTGCCCCTGGCGGAAATGTTACGAACTTGTGATATACAAATCCCGTTCACTCTGCTATCAATACGAGCACCGTTTGGTTATTACAAATTATTTTTTAAAAATTCAGAACGACCATAGCACTTCCAAATACAGTATAGCTCCAATAAAACACTTCTTTTTACACTTATTGACATGGTTTTTATTTCGATTATTGTCAGAGGGTGTTACATTACCATGGATTACTATGTGGCAGCCGTATACGGCTGCCACAAGTACCCGGCTGCCAGTTTGAATGCAAAATGACCAATGTATGGTCTCCGTATTGTTAGCAGGCTATATATATATATATATATATATATATACACATATATATATATATATATATATATATATATATATATATATATATACATATATATATATATATACATATATCTTTATATATATAATTCTTCTGTGAGTGTGTATGTCACTGAACTTCTCTTAAACGACTGGACCGATTTTGATGAAATTTTTTGTGTGTGTTCAAGGGGATCTGAGAATGGTTTAGATTTACAATTTTGTCCGCTGGACAATGTTTTTTTAATTAATTTTTAATTTATTAGTAGTTGTTGATTTTGGAATGTTTTACATTGGATCCGACAGACGGCGCTACCATCGCAGTGTCAAATATTAAATATTCAATTTTAATTTTAGTCTGTCCCGACAGTTAGCGCTGCGATCAAATTAAAAAAAATGTTTTGTTATCATTGTGTTATTGTAGACCATGTGCTGGATCAAATATTAAATTAAAAGGTACTGAGTGTTTTGAGAAGAGTTTTGAAGTGTGCCTAAAAAACTATACATTTTGCGAATTTAGTGCAGAATCGAAGTGAGTATATTTCTTATAATTTTTTTTATCAAATTTACACGTGCGTTAGTTAATAACTAACCTAACCTACAAATTTATTTGTGTACTATCGGCGTCATTAATTTATGACTGTTTCGAGATTTAAGGGAAAATAAAATAGTATGCAAATAAAATTTAAATAATAATGAAATATTCGATATTTTGAAATCTGTGTCGATAAAAAATCCATCCAAATAAAATTCAGTGTTAATAAAGAGGCAAATATAAAACGTGAATAAATAAAAATCCATAAAATTAAAGTATAATTTCATAAACAATACATGGAAATTCTATATAGGTTATCTACATAATTATACTTTTATTTAATTGTTTATTTATTTATTTATTTAATTTTCATCTTTAATAAATCACTCATTTTCGTTATGTATTATTTTACAGTATTTTCCTTATACAGAAAAATGCCACGTCTTCGTGGAAGAGCAAAAAACATTGGTCGGCGTACTCGGAACGCCCAATTAGTCCATGATCGTCGGTTAAATAGATCAATTGAAGAACACTCAACGGATAATGCAAATTTAAGAGATCAAGTTGCATGTTCACGAGCAAATGAGAATTCAGAGCAACGCGTTCAACGTCTTCATGCTAATGCATTGAGACAACGAGAGGCACGTCAACGAGCTACCGACGCACATAGAGACCATCACCATCAACAAGTGCAACATAATCGAGCATTGTCACGAGCATCATTTAATCGTCTCGCGTTCGAATATGTTCCTGAAATAGATTATTCGTCACATGCACTAATCACGATAGGTAGTATGGACAAAGAGTGTCAATATTGTCATGCTTTCAAGTATAAAGGTGAATCAACTGGTTTATGTTGCGCATCTAGAAAAATTTCACTGCCATCGCTAAATCCACCACCGGAACCTTTAAAAACACTTTTAGCCGGAACCACATCTCAATCGAAATTGTTTTTGCGAAAAATTCGTAAATTCAATTCATGCTTCCAAATGACATCATTTGGAGCAACAAAAATTGTTCATAATGAAGATGGTCGTAATTTTGAATCTACATTCAAGATTCAAGGTCAGGTGTACCACCAAATTGGTTCATTGCTTCCAATGCCTGATGCCGATCCAAAATTTCTACAAATTTATTTTATGGGCGATGAGGAGCAACAATCACATACACGCTGCCTTTACGGCATATAGAGCAGGATGGAAGAACGAGAAATTGTGGATAATTTGCAAACGTTTTTGCAAAACAATAACCAATTGATACGATTGTTTAAGACTCTTTCTAACAGACTGCAAAACGACAACTACGTCATTGTCATTAAAGCAGACAAAGTGCCCTATGGAGAGCACGCAGGCACATATAATGTTCCAACTATTAATGAAGTTGCAGTCGTTATGGCTGGTGACCCATGTGAACGTCGAGATATTCGCATACAACGCAGAGATAATACGATGCAAATAATTCAAGACAATCATCGTTCTTACGATGCTTTGCAGTATCCGTTGATATTTTGGGAAGGAGAAGATGGATATCATATCAATATTAAACAAAGAAATCCAACTACAGGTAAACTTATAAATTATCTTAAAATTATTTTATTTTAATCAATAATTTCTGTTAATCTCATAATTATATTTATTTGCAGGTGAAGAACGGGACAAGAAAGTTAGTGCTATGAACTACTATGCATATCGACTAATGAAGGTAATGGTATTATCCGATGCAGACAGCTATTCCATCAGTACATTGTCGATATGTATGTAAAAATCGAAAGTGAGAGATTACGATACATAAAATTTAATCAAGCAAAACTTCGTGCTGAGGAGTACATTCATTTACGTGACGCCGTAATCGGCAACGTAGATGCAACGAATGACATCAACAATATTGGTACGGCATATATTCTCCCATCATCATACACTGGTAGCCCGCGTCATATGCAGGAATATATTCAAGATGCCATGACTTACGTACGTGCATACGGCCGACCTGATCTTTTTATCACATTTACGTGTAATCCAAACTGGGATGAAATCAAAAGTTTACTGTTGCCAGGTCAAACATCGATGCACCGTCATGATGTCACTGCACGTGTCTTTAAACAAAAATTAAAATCTTTGATGAATTTGATTACACATTACTCGGTATTTGGTGAAACGCGTTGTTGGCTTTACTCTGTTGAATGGCAAAAACGAGGTTTACCTCATGCGCATATTTTAATTTGGTTGGTGGATAAAATACGAGCAGAAGAAATTGACAAAATTATTTCAGCGGAAATTCCAGATCCGAATCTTGATCCAGAATTGTTTAACATTGTTACTACAAATATGATCCATGGTCCATGTGGCACTCTAAACATGATGTCGCCATGTATGGATAATGGAAAATGTACAAAACGTTTTCCAAAACCATGTGAAACTGATACTATCACCAATATGGACGGTTATCCATCTTATCGACGTAAAGACGTAGACAATGGTGGTCAATCATATGAATTGCGTCTGTCAAATGGTGTGAGAGTAGATATTGATAATCGCTGAGTAGTTCCATATTCGCCATTGCTGTGCAAAACCTACAAAGCGCACATAAACGTTGAACTATGCAGTTCGGTGAAGTATATCAAATACATTTGTAAGTATGTTCACAAGGGTAGTGATAAAGCTATATTTGCTGTTCAAAATGTAAACGACAATGACGAAATAACACGTTATCAAATGGGCCGATACATAAGTAGCAACGAAGCTATTTGGCGCATTTTTACGTTCCCTATACATGAAAGGGATCCTGCTGTTATACATTTGGCTGTGCATCTTGAAAACGGACAGCGTGTTTACTTTACAGAAGAAACTGCACTACAACAGGCTTTGACGGCTCCAAAAACAACTCTTACTGAATTTTTTAAACTTTGTAGTCGACAAGATGCTGTTGGTCAATTCGCAAGGACGTTGATGTACACTGATGTCCCTAAATTTTTTACATGGAATAAACAATCCAAGAATTGGGAACCGCGGAAACGAGGCATTCCAGTCCCAGGATTCGCTGATATATTTATGACAAATACTTTAGGTCGATTATATACAGTTCATCCTAAGCAACGCGAATGTTTTTTTTTTGCGTTTATTACTGGTTAACGTCCCTGGACCGACGTGCTTCCAATATTTGCGAAAAGTCGATGGTACTTCATACGACTCTTTCTTCGATGCGTGTCGTGAGTTACATTTATTGGAGGATGGTAACCATTGGGATCTCACACTTGCAGATGCAGCACTGAGCTCATCTCCACAACAAATTCGTCAATTATTTTCAATAATATTGACAACGTGTTTTCCGTCTGATGCATCTGCTCTGTGGAACAAATATAAAGACTCAATGAGTGAGGATATTTTGCATCGGACTAGAATTACTAATCAAAATCTTAATATTGAATTCTCCGCCGAAATATACAACGAGTCATTAATAATGATTGAGGATATTTGTATTCTTATTTCAAACATGCCGCTCATCCATTTTGGAATGCCAGCGCCGAATCGCCCAGCAGTAGACATCATCAACAGCGATGTTCAACGTGAACACCAGTTCGATAAGACTTCTTTGGCTACTTTTGTTGCGGAAAATGAACAATTGCTTACTGCTGAACAACGAAATGTATATGATCAAATTAACGTTTCAATTGCAGCACAACAAGGTGGATTCTTTTTTTTAGACGCTCCAGGTGGCACTGGTAAAACATTTCTTATCGCACTGATACTTGCGCGGATTCGATCTCAAAATCATATTGCATTGGCCATTGCTTCATCAGGCATTGCAGCAACGTTACTTGATGGTGGACGGACTGCGCATTCAACACTTAAATTACCTTTGAACGTTCATACAAATCCCGAAGCAATGTGTAACATAAAGAAGCATTCGGGCATGGCTGAAGTTTTGAGAAAATGTAAAATTATTATTTGGGATGAATGTACAATGGCCCACAAGCATTCGCTTGAAGCTCTCGACAGGTCCCTGAAAGATATCAAAAATAATGCTCGGCTTTTCGGTGGTGCTCTACTGCTGCTGTCTGGTGATTTCAGACAAACATTACCAGTCATTCCACGCGCGACATATGCAGACGAAATAAACGCATGTTTGAAAGAATCTTATCTATGGCCAAGTGTCACTAAATTATGCCTTACTATTAATATGCGCGTTCGACTTCAAAATGATCCATTAGCGTCAGGATTCTCTGAACAATTGTTAGACATTGGCAACGGTAAAATTCAATTGTATGAAGATACACAATATATTCGACTTCCAGAGACTTTTTGCAACATGGTGGCTACCAAAGATGAGTTAATAACAAGTATCTTTCCAGATTTAAGACATAATTATACTAATCATGAATGGCTGCGAGAGCGAGCTATTTTAGCCGCAAAAAATTTAGATGTTGACACCATCAATTTTAAAATACAACAGTCATTGCCTGGTGATGAAATTACATTTAAATCGATTGACACTGTTGTTAATCCTGACGAAGTTGTCAACTATCCTGTAGAGTTTCTAAATTCACTAGATTAACCTGGAATGCCACCACATAATTTGCGACTGAAAATTGGCTCACCTATAATTTTGCTTCGAAATTTAAATGCCCCAAAATTGTGTAATGGCACGCGATTAGTTGTAAAAAAAATCATGGGCAACATTCTTGAAGCCAATATTTTGAGTGGAAAATTTCAAGGTGAAGTTGTACTTTTACCACGGATCCCAATGATTCCTTCAGATTCGCCTATACCATTCAAACGTTTACAATTTCCAATCCGCTTGGCATATGCTATGACTATAAATAAGTCACAAGGCCAAACAATGACAATTTGTGGCTTGGATTTAGAAAACACATGTTTTTCTCACGGCCAATTATATGTTGCGTGTTCCAGAGTTGGAAAACCATCGAATTTATTTATTTATACAACTCAGGGTTTAACCAAAAATATTGTACATCCAATGGCATTACGATAAATTAAGTTTTTGTAAATAATAAAATATATTTTTTAAATAAAAAAGTTTGAGTATAAGCTTTTTTACCTTTAATTAAAACAAGTTGAAGATTTCATTACACATACTCACA
Organism: Prosapia bicincta; assembly: GCA_036971475.1. Classification (NCBI taxonomy): domain Eukaryota; kingdom Metazoa; phylum Arthropoda; class Insecta; order Hemiptera; family Cercopidae; genus Prosapia; species Prosapia bicincta. The sequence goes on along the minus strand of JBAIZL010000005.1, from coordinate 59,626,563 downwards.
CGCTATCGATTAGTCTAATTGTAATAAATTTACATGTAATGACGTTAGATATTGTCATAACATTTGAATAATAATTTTCATCAAAATGGTCCAGAATGTTTTACCTTATTAAAAAAAGTTTGAAATTTTCAAATTAAAGACGTGTAGACTTTCTATCTATCTTTTCTATCTTATCTTATCCTAAGACATTTCATTCAAAATGTTTGTTGCCAAGCAACACTCAACAATTAAAAATTATTTTCCAACACATTTCAAACAATATACAAAAAACATTTTACATCCGAATGGACTTCAATAAGTAGTATTCAATCAAGAGATTTTATTGCCACGCTTTTCTCGATGGACTACTATAAGTTCAGATCATATTATGTTAATAAAATACTGATTTAAGTTTAGTTAATGTTAACATAACATTAATTGACTTTTAGGCGATACGAAGTTCGGCGGGTCAGCTAGTATATATATATATATATATATATATATATATATATATACACACACATATGAGTGTAATATATGTTAAAGCCAATTTCTACTTAGGGCAAAAATTATTTCAGTTTCGTTTGTTTTATAATTACAATTAATATAAATATGTATATACATTGGTCTATGTCAGGATAACAATATTTAGGGGCAAAATAGAAAACTAATTTCCTTGCAATTTTCCATTTTCTCTGTGTGCATAGCGCTGTGACGCAAGGTTTCATCCCGTTAATGTTTGTTCGTTTATTTTATTCTATTCATTCATTTTTAATTTGTAACAGTTGAGCCTTTTTTCCTGGGGTAAGTATTTATCAGGGCTTTATTAAAAATGTGTGTTAATTACTAATTAACAAATTAATTAACCTTACTTACCAGGGGCTCCTAGTTTTCCGTTTCCAGCCAGGCATAATAATGTCTTTCTGTAAACGATCTTCTGATATCTTCGGAAGATAGAACTAGGTTACTTGAAATGAAAATTGAAAGTTTGTAACGTTCTAGTTTACTTGTGAAATAAGAATTTAAATTTTTAAAATACAAAGTCATACAATTTATTAATCAGGGACAAACAACAAAAGAACAAAAGACAGCAATGTGTCTAGCAATTTACTTTTAATTACTGCTAGTTATTCCATACATTTTAATTACTTATTAACCTTTAAACATTTATATATATCGAGAAGGTAGTAACTTAAGATTTCCAATTAAATTTTTAGAAATGAATATTCAAGGGACAATTTCTACCGTTCATGTGTTAATCGTTTATCAATTAAAAATTCTTCTTAGTTAACATTAAAATACATTTTCTTTATTATCATCTAAAACGTACCTGGTTGTGCACTTATAAAACACTTTTAAAACATATTAAACATTGCCCATGGCTTTTGGAATCACTAAACACTTAACCCATCGCTCTTGCAAATCCGTGCACTTACAAAAAAATTATATAAACTTTTATTTATTTGAAACATATGAAGAATCGCTTCTGACTTCTTCTTTAGTTACGTTAATAAAATTTGGTACCGGCCTTAACATCTTAAATTTTGAATACTGGAAGCTTACAAATTTCTAAATTATGTCCGAAAATGAAATTACGTCTGTTCTGTTCAAGAACCTCTGGATGAGTCGGCCTTCTGAAGGGGCACGCCAACGGAAATTCCCACCCTCGGTTATTATTTTGAATTTTTTGATTAGTCCGTCAGAACAGGCGATATCAGACCATGCTTACGTCACATCGGGTGATGTCAGTTTTTTAACTTAAGCTACCAACTCGTACGATATTTTACATTTTTACCCGCTAGGGGCGCTACTATCTATGCTAGCTTCACAATGTAAAGCAATAAAACAAAAATTTTCTTTTATATTGGAATGATATAATTATTAAATAAAAATCAAATATATAAATGAATTTATATGTAACACCTTATTTTTAAGTGTGTTACAAATTGTACAGAATTATTTATGATATTGTGTGGTAACCATGGCAACAATTTAAGGTTTTGCAATGGAGGTTCCGACGACAACCAGATGGGACAAAAGAAATATTCACATAAATTTTTGTGAAGTACATTTATAACTATGGGAAAGTTTGCTCAGTGTCAAAGACTTGGAACATAAAGATACTCAGTTCGAATCTTACCTGGATCTCCCAAATTTGTATAGTTAATATATTACATAAATATTTGAAAAAAAACTGCATTCACATCAATTGCCATCCACTATAGGTTAATATAAATGTATTTGAACTAGATTGGGTGAATACAAACGTATTTAAAAATGTGTACAAGATATACATCAGCAGAGTGTTGGCTAATAGAAAGAATTGAAAAAAAGGTCCTACTTTACGTTGGTTTGTGTTAGTTTCCCTAATAGGAGTTTCTGCCCTATCCTACTACTAAGTTATATAAATGTTCTCATCGATTGTGTCACGGCTAAAAATATTCTAAATTACATAAATTTTACATAAACACACCGTTTGTAAAGATTATGTCTTTTACAGACATGAATACAGTTAAATAAATCAGGTCTATATTTTTTCGTCTTTGCTTCGTATGATTAAAAGGTTTTGAATGGTCTAGAACTTGTTACAAATCCAAGATAAATGGGTTTAGGTTACAATGAAGAACTTAATCTGACAAACATTATGAACTCGGTTTTAAAAATGGGACTTCTTAGAAGAAATTCCTAAAACTTTTTAATTAAGAAAAAGCGTGCTTAAAACCACACAATGGAAGTGAGTATAATGAAGAAAATATTACATAATGGCATTCTATTCGTAGCTACTTTGTCCTGGCTTTACGTGGCATTTATTAGTACAGCATTTAATAAATTGGCCGTTGAAGTGGTATAACCTGTCTCATCTTTCCTCTCTCTCTCTCTCTCTCTCCCTCCCTCCCCCTCTTTTTCTCTTACTTTTCTATTTATTTAACATTATATCATACACCAGAAAAAGGGGATAACTGACAGTGTTAGTATTTTAGACAAAAAATCTGAAAGAAGGCTTAATTCTAAAATCCCAATAAAATTTGAGTATTGAACAATCTTGTTTTTATACATCTTAATTGCAAAATATTTAACTAAAGAAAACACACACACACACACAAGTGTATATATATATTAATCACTTAAAAAATAGTTTATGACTATCCGAACTTAAAATTTTGTAAACTTATTAAAACTTACTGAGATAGAACGTTCTCGATTGCTATGTGGCGATCTTCATCAGTGTCTTCAAAAATTTAGTGATTTATTAAGATTCAACGAACGTAATGGACTACAAAATTCAGGTATATATATATATATATATCGCAAAATGTATTCCTGTGTATTAATAAAGAACTAAGTGCAAATACAAATACAAGAATTATAATTGCATTTAAAATTCAATGCTTTCCGTTGGCTAACAGTACCATTATCATCAGGAATATTAAACCATTTAATATTCCTGATGATGTTGGTACTGTTAGCTAACGATAAGCTTTGAATTGTAAATTCAATTATAATTCTCGTATTTGTATTTTGACTTAGTTCTTTATATATATATATATATATATATATATATATATATATATATATATATATATATATATATATATGTATATGTAGAATATCAAATATGTTTTCTGTTAGAATTATTTTATATATATGATGATGAATAGTTATTATCTGGAGTACATCCGTTCATTCTGCAGTCCATAAATTCGCAGTTCCGACGTTTCGCTAGAATCTCATCCAGCATTGACGAGGTTAACCCAACAACAGTAAGAAGAGCGAGTGAAGAGCGCAGAAAACTCGGCTCCTATATATAGAGGAATGAAGCCACGCCCATTGGCGTCAATTCACACATTGACGTCTATCCACACACACCTGATCCAAAGCTTTTATATATACATATATATATATATATATATATATATATATATATATATATATATATATATATATATATGATGATGATGATGAATAGTTATTATCTGGAGTACATCCGTTCATTCTGCAGTCCATAAATTCGCAGTTCCGACGTTTCGCTAGAATCTCATCCAGCATTGACGAGGTTAACCCAACAACAGTAAGAAGAGCGAGTGAAGAGCGCAGAAAACTCGGCTCCTATATATAGAGGAATGAAGCCACTCCCATTGGCGTCAATTCACACATTGACGTCTATCCACACACACCTGATCCAAAGCTTATATATATATAAGCTGGCAAGATATTGCAATTATTAAAAAAAATATATTTTTCCTATTTTCATTATGAATTAAAAATATCCTTTCTGAATAAATTCTCTTACAGCACTAAACCAATATCCACTAAATAATTATTGTCGTGAAAAATACCCTTTTTACCTGTTTATTCATTTCTCTTCTAGATAAATATGACTTTTTTTTAAAAACAAGCTTTACCTCTTGTATACCTTGAACTAAAGTAGATACGTTTTTAGTTTCATGAGATAACAGTATCTAAATTCGATATACGCAGTAGTTGGATGAAGAAAAAAACACACAGAACGTTAATCAAATACAATTAAAAAAACGTAAATATTAGGAATTATAAAATAAAACAATATAGTGCATAAATTGTATAAAATACTAAGCAACTGAGATTGCTGAAACATTATTTATCCCCTTGATTAATCGAAAAACGCTTTGGTTTGTGTTTAAGAGATTTATTACCTCTGGTAGACCCGTAAAGACCAGAACACACTTTCTGGAATAAGAAAATCTTTTCTTAAAGACTTAAGTATTAAGAAAAGTAGATAACACCCTTAATGATAATTTTAACTGCTTGTAAAGCCAATGTGAGTATTTCATTTCAAACTGATATTGTAAACATAATATTTTGATATTTTAGGTATATCGATTTTATAACTATACATTGATCTGTAACTTTTATTTTAATCTACCAATGTACGAGTAGAATGTTAAATTCCAGTGGACGTCTGTGTTAGGTTAAAACGCCTACAGTGTTCGTAAAATCATCTAAATATCTCACCAGGAGTGATGTACAGCACTTTGGTAACTCTTCTCCTCTCATCGCTGTTGTAGCACTAATTAAACAAGTTCGACTAATTGGGTTGGAATCCAACTGACGCCTAACTTAATTGCTTTACATGTAGTTTTAGAATAAATTGCTGGATGTAAAAAAATCTCAACAAAGTATCGTTTTCAAAGTCAGGGATGTGTCAGCATTAATGTGTATAGTGTAACTATGGCAACCAACCTGTTTTATCTATTTATTCAATGAATACGACGACACAGAAAATCTCTCACCTGAGAAGGTATTTTATACACACGGAATTTTATTAAAATACAAAACGAGTTTCATGCTATTTTAAAGAGTTTATTTTATTTTAGTTTAACTGTGTTTATTGTAAATACTATTTTAAAATTAAATATGATTTATGTTTAAATACATAAATATTTATGTTTAAATATTTTTAGGCAAAACTGTCCCCGATACGAGTGGTATAGGAGGGAGCAAAACATTTCCCGAGACGAGTGGTGTAAGAGGGAGGAAACAGTCCCCGAGGCGAGTGGTGTAGGAGGGAGGAAAACTTTCCCCGAGGCGAGTGGTATAGGAGGGAGGAAAACTGTCCCCGAGACGAGTGGTATAGGAGGGAGCAAAACTGTTCCCGAGACGAGTTGTATAGGAGGGAGCAAATCTGTCCCCGAGAAGAGTGCTACAAGAGGGAGCAAAACTGTCCCTGAAACGAGTGGTATAGGAGGGAGCAAAACTGTCCCCCAGACGAGTGGTATAGGAGGGAGCAAAACTGTCCCCGAGACGAGTTGTATAGGATGGAGCAAAACTGTACCCGAGACGAGTTGTATAGTAGGAAGAAAAACTGACCCGAGACGAGTGGTATAGGAGGGAGCAAAACTGTCCCCGAGACGAGTTGTATAGTAGGAAGAAAAACTGACCCGAGACGAGTGGTATAGGATGGAGCAAAACTGTACCCGAGACAAGTTGTATAGTAGGAAGAAAAACTGACCCGAGACGAGTTGTATAGGATGGAGCAAAACTGTACCCGAGACGAGTTGTATAGTAGGAAGAAAAACTGACCCGAGACGAGTGGTGTAGGAGGGAGCAAAACTGTCCGCATGCAAGTGCGCGCACACACACACACACACACACACACACACACACCCGCACGCACACACACACCCGCACGCACACACACACACACACACACACACACACACACACACACACCCGCACGCACAGACACACACACACACACACAACACACGCGCGCGCATGCACACACACACTCACACACACACACACACACACACACACACACACACCCGCACGCACACACACACACACACACCCGCACACACACACACACCCGCACGCACACACACACACACCCACACACACCCGCACACACACACACACACACACACACACACACACACACACACACACA
>JBAIZL010000005.1:59512654-59615154 GCA_036971475.1 Prosapia bicincta | reverse complement strand
ATAACTATATATATCCCATGAGTGTTAACAGTTCAGACACTGACAACTCTTTCCAGTTATTTATCCTTGACAATGGCGTGAGATTTGATTTAGCAAACACATCCCAAATATTAGTAGCTTTCACAATATTCTCCAAAAGTATGTCATCAGGAAGTAGTCTGAACCAATCATATGGTAGATTTTCTCCCGGGAACGGAACGATACAATTATTTTCCTTTACAAACAAAAAGTTGAGAAGGCCTAATGAACTAGATGTCCGTTGAGGATTATCTATTTCTTTTTCCAAATCGGAATCAGACAGTTGCTCGCGATCGTAATCGGCTTCCTCTGTAGCTGGATCCAGGTCACTGTCATTGCGGTCGTCGCCCCTTCCTCAGACTCAGCATACTCTGAAGCCCCATACATAAACAGTCCTTAGAAGTCCCAGGCACGCCTTCCATGTCGGCAACTATGTCACTCACAGTAACGGACATGCACTAAACTCTCACTAACACTACTGACACAAAAATGGCGGGTAATCCAAACCAAGGTAAAACAAACATCCGACATACGTGACCTTGACGCTGCAACACGCAACTAAGTCTCTTGTACAACGCTTGAGTAGATATCAACAAATCTGAATGCGAGATGGCCGCAGCGAATGTGATTTAAAGTCAATTTCTACTGAGGTCAACAAAGAAAAATGTTATTTTAGTTACTTTTTTTATATTCACTATGAATATACATATATAACTTATATATATATATATATATATATATATATATATATATATATATATCACTTTCTTGCTATTTATGCGAGTTAACTTTCAAAGATTGGTTGTATCTCCATCATCGAGCATCACTGATCGGATCATCACTTTCTTGCTATTTATGCGAGTTAACTTTCAAAGATTGGTTGTATCTCCATCATCGAGCATCACTGATCGGGGGTTGTAGTAGACTGCGAGCTGTGTGGAATTCCCATTGTCACAAGGTGTGGTGTACCGTTATGTTCTATTTCCGGATTAACTGCACTGTGTGAGTCTTTTAAGTTAGGTCTTGGGGTTAATTTTGTCTATTAGGTTGAATATTTTAATCGTTTATTTGTATTTGTTCGTTTGTGATGTTATTTTTATGTTTATAAATTTGTAGTTGTTCCCAGATTGTCATTTTGAGGCCTTTTTGTACTTTTTTTTTATTAGGTGTGCGTTTTCTAATGTGGGAAATGTGTGTTTGTTTTTGATGACGTGTGTAGCTAAGTTTAAGTTATAAGTTTCAGGTTTAATGTATGCATTGAGGTGTTCTTGGTATCTGTCTTTTAATTTCTTTTTTGTTTGGCCTATTATTATTTTATTACAGTCTGGGCATTCGATTTTGTATTTTCCCTTATTAAGTGTGGGACATATTTTTTCCGGTTGGTTTTTTGATTATATTTCCTGTGTTTTTGTAAGCTATGTTAATATTATTATTTTTTAGTGTTTTAGTTATTCCTTTTATGTTATACCCTGTATATGTGAATGTGGCCCATTTTGTTGATGTTTGTAGTTCGATTTTAGGTTGTTTTAATTTATTTAATAATGGCTGTAAGCAGCCATTTTATGTTGTGGAGGATGGTTAGAGTGGTTATATATATATATATATATATATATATATATATATATATATATATATATATATATGACTTGTTCTATGTTTCTTTAAATCGAGTTTTTAAAATTTAAATTGATAAATAAATATTCGATAAAACTGTGTTAAAATCAATGGTCATCCACTACATGTTAAAAAAGAATGTATTTGATCATGGATGGATAAATGAAAACGTATTTTATTAAAGATGGAAAATTTGAAAGATAATAAGATTGGTTGCAAATAAAAAAAATTGAAAACAATTAATATGTGATATTTAGAAAAGTCATACTGTATAAATTGTTCATCATAAATTATGAATTTTAAACATAGATTTAAGTGTTAAAATGAAAAGTGCATTCATAATTTTTAAATGTTTAATTAACGTAATTGAAACAAACAATTACGTTAACAATTCTAGTTTAAAATAAAGAGTATCCAATTTATTTATAAATGCTAATTACCCTTTGTAATAAGTGCATAAAACAATTATTTCTGCTAATTTGTGTTATTAAAATGAAATCGTTATAACATAAATAACAAATTAGATTCTAAATAGCAAAATAAATTCAAGTTGTCTACTCTCTCTCTCTCTCTCTCTCTCTCTCTCTCTCTCTCTCTCTCTCTCTCTCTCTCTCTCTGTCTCTCTCTGTCTCTCTCTGTCTCTCTCTCTCTCTCTTTCTCTCTCTCTCTCTCTCTCTCTCTCTCTCTCTCTCTCTCTCTATATATATATATATATATATATATATATATATATATATATATATATATCTGAAACACTTTGTGTGTGTGTGTGCGCGCGTGCCCGCGCGTGTTTTTTTTCCTTTCAATTCGTTATCCCACATTTAATATCGGGTCCCAGACATTTTCAAAAAAATGGACTCTCTCATTTCAAATTTTCACCGTACTAGAACTAGTTCTTGTTCCAGTCTACCTGTTATTGGCAGAGTCGGCGACGTCTGGAAGTCTTGTTAGGGCGTTTTACAGTTCCATTGTTCTAGGAAGTGGGTGTGTTCTTCGTTCTATTTCCTGTCCCTGGCTTCCTGGAACGTTACTTTGCTCATGTTATCTTTAGAACTAAGTGTTACGGGGACTGTAAGTGATAATATGGCAATATCACCGATAACAATTTAAATTGTAAAATTATAACAAAACTGTCAAACATGTAAAACGTTAATTTGGGTAAATAAAAGTAATTAAATTTAGTAATTGATCAAAACAAAATTGAAATTAGAACTTTGAGTTTAAAACGGTCAAAGATCTCTGGTAGTTTCTGCAAAGATATATTCTTCATTTAAATTTATTAGTATTTTATAACTAAAATATTTCCAAAGTATTTACAAATTATTTACAAAATAAATAGGGGTTGAAAAATAGTTGAAAGTCAAAATACACTACTGACTTATTTATGCCTAATTAAACACACACACATGCTTTATATACATTACCGGGTATCGGCAGACATCTTTCTTCGCCCCGTTGAGAGCAGATCTACTACATCGTGCAAGCGATTCTGCCTACTGACGGCATTATTTCTCTCCATTCCTAGTAATAGGAGGTAATTTTGTGCTTTCCCTAGTCCTACTTACTTACATTTAGTTTCCCTTATCACTCGGCTAAAAATGAGTTAAACGGGTAGTCATCTATTTTACACCCTATAGAGAGTATGTTCATGCACAACTGGAGGTTTATTTTCGCTACCTTATTCGTATATATCGCCTTTTTTGTAAGATATAATAATCCTTATAGCCTTATACAATCCTTATAACCTTTGTAAGATATAATAATCCTTATATCCTTTTTAGGATATAATAATCCTTGTAACCTTATATAATCCTTATATCCTTTGTAAGATATAATAACCCTTGTAACCTTATATAATCCGTATATCCTTTGTAAGATATAATAATCCTTATATCCTTTGTAAGATATAATAATTCTTATAACCTTGTATAATCCTTATATCCTTTGTATGATATAATAATCCTTATAACCTTATAATATCTTTATATCCTTTGTAAGATATAATGACCCTTATAACCTTATATAATCCTTATACTCTTTGTAAGATATAATAATAATTGTAACCTTATATAATCCTTATATCCTTTGTAAGATATAATAATCCTTATAACGTTATATAATGCCTATATCCTTTGTAAGATATAATAATCCTTATAACCTTATATAATCCTTATATTTTTTGTAAGACAATAATCCTTGTAACTTTATATAATCTTTATATCTTTGTAAGATATAATAACCCTTGTAACCTTACATAATCCTTATATACTTTGTAAGATATAATAATCCTTGTAACCTTATATAATCCTTATATCCTTTGTAAGATACAATAATCCTTGTAACCTTATATAATCCTTATATCCTTTGTAAGATATAATAATCCTTGTAACCTTATATAATTCTTATATCCTTTGTAAGATATAATATTCCTTGTAACCTTATATAATCCTTATATATTTTGAAAGATATAATAATCCTTATAACCTTATAACCTAGTAAATAGCAACATCCGGTTACCTTAGTTCGGTAACTGAAATATTCCATTCCTATTTGATATTAACAATAACATTTAAATGAAATGTTCAAGACTTCTATACTTTTATATTAAATCTTGAGGTGTGTGTGTGTGTGTGTGTGTGTGTGTGTGAGTGTGTGTGTGTGTGTGTGTGTGTGTGTGTGTGTATGTGTGTGTGTGTGTGTGTGTGTGTGTGTGTGTGTGTATGTATGTGTGTGTGTGTGTGTGTGTGTGTGTGTGTGTGTATGTGTGTGTGTGTGTGTGTGTGTGTGTGTGTGTGTGTGTGTGTGTGTGTGTGTGTGTGTGTGTGTGTGTGTGTGTGTGTGTGTGTGTGTGTGTGTGTGTGTGTGTGTGTGTGTGTGTGTGTGTGTGTGTGTGTGTGTGTGTATGTGTGTGTGTGTGTGTGTGTGTGTGTGTGTGTGTGTGTGTGTGTGTGTGTGTGTGTGTGTATGTGTGTGTGTGTGTGTGTGTGTGTGTGTGTGTGTGTGTGTGTGTGTGTGTGTGTGTGTGTGTGTGTGTGTGTATGTGTGTGTGTGTGTGTGTGTGTGTGTGTGTGTGTGTGTGTGTGTATGTGTGTGTGTGTGTGTGTGTGTGTGTGTGTGTGTGTGTGTGTGTGTGTGTGTGTGAGTGTGTGTGTGTGTGTGTGTGTGTGTGAGTGTGTGTGTGTGTGTGTGTGTGTGTGTGTGTGAGTGTGTGTGTGTGTGTGTGTGTGTGTGTGTGAGTGTGTGTGTGTGTGTGTGTGTGTGTGTGTGTGTGTGTGTGTGTGTGTGTGTGTGTGTGTGAGTGTGTGTGTGTGTGTGTGTGTGTGTGTGTGTGTGTGAGTGTGTGTGTGTGTGTGTGTGTGTGTGTGTGTGTGTGTGTGTGTGAGTGTGTGTGTGTGTGTGTGTGTGTGTGTATGTGTGTGTGTGTATGTGTGTGAGTGTGTGTGTGTGTGTGTGTGTGTGTGTGTATGTAAGCGCGAAAAATCTAGATAAGCCGCCACTTGGTAACAAGTTAAAAACTGCCCAGGATAATATCTCTCGCATTACAAAGCTAAGACAATCTATATGTCCCCGATGGCGGTTGTGGAGTGACTTCAATCTACATGTTTTTACTCTAATCATGTCATCAGTCACTAATCATCAGTAAAAGTGTTTTGTTCCGTATGTATGAAGTGATACGTAGGCTTTATTTAGAAGAATTCATTCACTAATGTGGCGAACAAAGATAAAAGACGGGAAAACTATAGAGATCCAGCAACACTCAGAAGCAGCGAACTTAATAGGTGGGACGACTCTGTGTGTAATATGGACAAATCTAAAGAGATTATTTAGGAGCCCAATTTAAAATTTTCAAACTGTAGTAAGAATAAATTTGTCGTATAATTTCCAATGTATTAAATATTTGATAATTAACGTTAAATTTTTAATATCTTAAAATTATAAATGCAATGTGCTAACATGAATTATTCGTTGTATTACGAGTGTTCGCGCGCTCTCGCACGAGCGTGCATAATGTACATCCTCTTGCACTTGCTAACGCTAATAGCTAACTTGCTAACTTGCTAACTTAATAGCTTTTAGTAGCACTATAATTAAGCAAATTATGTTTGACATTATCGACAATTCATATGCAATTATCCGCGATTGTAACACTCCATTCTGTTGGCGCTCTTTTATTATAAAATACTAACATTAACAATTATAATAATTTAAAATAAGTACTGCCGCCGACGTGCTTACTTCATCCTTATAAAGGCCATTCGCTAAGGAGTCACGTACCTGAAGCACGTCCTGGTGAAATGAACTTAGCTCCTTTTCCTTGAGTACTGTAGCAGGAACCCTTAATCTATATTCCTCTTAGTTTTACCATTTAGGCTAAGCACAGCAAATACAACTCAACCTTTGAATTCAGTTGAAGGGTTCGTAGTTTATTTACGTGTTTACAATGTCAGGTGTTACTTTAGAACTTTGTTAATAGGTGTTCCCATTCACTGTACATTTAATAATATATTTAGAACATTATTTTTGAAAAAGGTAGTTTTATTCAAAATCTAAATTTTCTTAGCAGTACTTGTTTTGTTAAAAGGTAAAAAGTAATAAAATGGATTTTGATGAACAACAAAAGACGAAATAGAACAAGCAGTTATTTTAATAATGGAGCCAAACTTTACAGTCTTACTTGTTGATATTATTAAGATTCACACATATCAATATCACAAAAAATAGATAGTTGTATCACTAACAAAAATAGTTTTTTTTTTTTAAATAGTGATAAGTTACAGTCTTTATAATGATATAACCTAGACCAGGGGTTCCCAAACTTTTTTGTACCACGCCCCCCTCTGGTTATTTGGAGAACCCCCAAGCCCCTCTACACATATCAGCTTTCCATTTTGCAATACCCTATTTCCACGGTGCCGTACATACCAACTCCTACTTGTACAAGTACATGAACTCGTACAAGTATGTGCCTACTTGATACGGTGAGTAGGTAGATTTTTTTGTTTACTGTTGAATGCGGTAACGCAGAATGGAAAGATTCAATAATTGTACCTATGTTGAAAATTAAAACAAGTATTACATGAAAAACGAATATAATTACTGATACAAAATTTAACATTGTAACACAGATACATTTTCAATTTAAAGAAGGTAAAACGATAGGCCTACCTACTTACAAAAACAAAACATAAAATGTAATTTAGTGAGATGGGTGCGCTTGCATGTTCTGAATAAGTTGACAGATCCTGGGTTGAGTTTCAGACAAAGCACAGCGTAGGTTACTTTCGACATCAAGTTTGTTGCGGTACTTGGTTTTGATCGCCACAAGAGTTGAAAACGCTTTTTCGCACATGTATGTTGTTGAAAAAGGCAAGTACATCCGAACTGCTTTCTCTGAAACACTAGGGTAAACTTTTAAGTACTTTAACCAAAATGAGGGCTTGTCCATTTGTTCAAAATCGTATCTTGCAGCAGAGTCATTTTTTATTTCTATTCCCTCCTCTTGCAACTCTTCTGGCAGCAACTGTATGTCCATGTGGAACGGGTCGATTGATAGTTTGTATAACTCCTCTGACAAGTTAGGAAAGTACCTGCTGAACTCCTCCTTGAGGTTATTCAAATGGTCAATTATCAAGTTTTTCAAAAGCGGTCCTTCAAAAACGTCCTCAAAACATGCTTCCTCTGAGACTGATACTACTTTGCTGAAACTTGAATAGTTGCTGGGGTTCATTGACACTTTACGTATCCAAAGTTGTAGTTTCTCAACGTACATCTTGATGTCATCCTGATGTGTTACTATATTTGAGTCTGCACCTTGCAGTCTCAAGTTTAGGTTGTTTAACGTGTCAAAAAAGTCTGATAAATAGGCCAAAATCACTTGGTTACTGGGTTTTTTGAACTCTCCACTAAGCTCGTTTTGTTTCTGCTGTGCCAAAAACGTAATCACTTCATCACGGAGCTCAAATAGTCTTCCCAACATATTGCCTTTTGATAGCCATCGTACTTCTGTATGAAATAGCAGCGTTTTGTGGTCACTTCCTAAATCTTCACAAAGAACTTTAAACAGTCGAGTATTTAGTGCACTGTTCTTAACGTAGTTGACTACTTTAATACACACCACACTACTTTATTGAAACTTTACAAAAACCATTATGAAAACTTAGAAAGACTTTATTTCAAAGATCTGGGGAAATTATTTTTGTAATTTTTTTATTTATTTCATTTGGGTGTCACGCCCCCCCCCCGAACTTTCTCCACGCCCCCCAGGGGTGCGCGCCCCCCAGTTTGGGAACCCCTGACCTAGACAGTATACAGTAGAAACGTCGATTGAAAGAGTAAACAATCAGTTTCTCAATCAGGACTAATGTCCACAAAAGTTCTGATGGTTTATTGTTACATAAAAGACGCTAAATACGTTTTGTTATTTTAACTTTTAGAATGTTTTGTGTGCGGTTTTATTTAATATGTGTTATTGGTAATAATTTTATTTTAGCCTAAAGGGAGGTTTTATTATAGGGCCCTATATTAGTATATAATTGCTAATAACGGAATATAATAGTATGCTCGAGCATGAGGAAGGTTTTATTATAGGGCCCTATATTAATATATAATTGCTAATAGCGGAATATAATAGTATGCTCGAGCATGAGGAAGGTTTTATTATAGGGCCCTATATTAGTATATAATTGCTAATAACGGAATATAATAGTATGCTCGAGCATGAGGAAGGTTTTATTATAGGGCCCTATATTAGTATATAATTGCTAATAACGTAATATAATAGTATGCTCGAGCATGAGGAAGGTTTTATTATAGGGCCCTATATTAGTATATAATTGCTAATAACGGAATATAATACTATGCTCGAGCATGAGGAAGGTTTTATTATAGGGCCCTATATTAGTATATAATTGCTAATAACGTAATATAATAGTATGCTCGAGCATGAGGAAGGTTTTATTATAGGGCCCTATATTAGTATATAATTGCTAATAGCGGAATATAATAGTATGCTCGAGCATGAGGAAGGTTTTATTATAGGGCCCTATATTAGTACATAATTGCTAATAACGGAATATAATAGTATGCTCGAGCATGAGGAAGGTTTTATTAAAGGCCCTATATTAGTACATAATTGTTAATAACGGAATATAATAGTGTGCTCGAGCATGAGGAAGGTTTTATTATAGGGCCCTATATTAGTACATAATTGCTAATAACGGAATATAATAGTATGCTCGAGCATGAGGAAGGTTTTATTATAGGGCCCTAAATTAGTATATAATTGCTAATAACGGAATATAATAGTATGCTCGAGCATGAGGAAGGTTTTATTATAGGGCCCTATATTAGTATATAATTGCTAATAACGTAATATAATACTATGCTCGAGCATGAGGAAGGTTTTATTATAGGGCCCTATATTAGCATATAATTGCTAATAACGGAATATAATAGTATGCTCGAGCATGAGGAAGGTTTTATTATAGGGCCCTATATTAGTACATAATTGCTAATAACGGAATATAATAGTATGCTCGAGCATGAGGAAGGTTTTATTATAGGGCCCTATATTAGTATATAATTGCTAATAACGTAATATAATAGTATGCTCGAGCATGAGGAAGGTTTTATTATAGGGCCCTATATTAGTATATAATTGCTAATAACGGAATATAATAGTATGCTCGAGCATGAGGAAGGTTTTATTATAGGGCCCTATATTAGTATATAATTGCTAATAACGGAATATAATAGTATGCTCGAGCATGAGGAAGGTTTTATTATAGGGCCCTATATTAGTATATAATTGCTAATAACGTAATATAATAGCATGCTCGAGCATGAGGAAGGTTTTATTATAGGGCCCTATATTAGTATATAATTGCTAATAACGGAATATAATAGTATGCACGAGCAGGAGGAAGGTTTTATTATAGGGCCCTATATTAGTATATAATTGCTAATAACGGAATATAATAGCATGCACGAGCATGAGGAAGGTTTTATTATAGGGCCCTATATTAGTATATAATTGCTAATAACGGAATATAATAGTATGCACGAGCAGGAGGAAGGTTTTATTATAGGGCCCTATATTAGTATATAATTGCTAATAACGTAATATAATAGTATGCTCGAGCATGAGGAAGGTTTTATTATAGGGCCCTATATTAGTATATAATTGCTAATAACGGAATATAATAGTATGCACGAGCAGGAGGAAGGTTTTATTATAGGGCCCTATATTAGTATATAATTGCTAATAACGTAATATAATAGCATGCTCGAGCATGAGGAAGGTTTTATTACAGGGCCCTATATTAGTACATAATTGCTAATAACGGAATATAATAGTATGCTCGAGCATGAGGAAGGTTTTATTATAGGGCCCTATATTAGTATATAATTGCTAATAACGTAATATAATAGTATGCTCGAGCATGAGGAAGGTTTTATTATAGGGCCCTATATTAGTATATAATTGCTAATAACGGAATATAATAGTATGCTCGAGCATGAGGAAGGTTTTATTATAGGGCCCTATATTAGTATATAATTGCTAATAACGGAATATAATAGTATGCTCGAGCATGAGGAAGGTTTTATTATAGGGCCCTATATTAGTATATAATTGCTAATAACGTAATATAATAGTATGCTCGAGCATGAGGAAGGTTTTATTATAGGGCCCTATGTTAGTATATAATTGCTAATAACGGAATATAATAGTATGCTCGAGCATGAGGAAGGTTTTATTATAGGGCCCTATATTAGTATATAATTGCTAATAACGTAATATAATAGTATGCTCGAGCATGAGGAAGGTTTTATTATAGGGCCCTATATTAGTATATAATTGCTAATAACGTAATATAATAGTATGCTCGAGCATGAGGAAGGTTTTATTATAGGGCCCTATATTAGTATATAATTGCTAATAACGGAATATAATACTATGCTCGAGCATGAGGAAGGTTTTATTATAGGGCCCTATATTAGTATATAATTGCTAATAACGTAATATAATAGTATGCTCGAGCATGAGGAAGGTTTTATTATAGGGCCCTATATTAGTATATAATTGCTAATAACGTAATATAATAGTATGCTCGAGCATGAGGAAGGTTTTATTATAGGGCCCTATATTAGTATATAATTGCTAATAACGTAATATAATAGTATGCTCGAGCATGAGGAAGGTTTTATTATAGGGCCCTATATTAGTATATAATTGCTAATAACGTAATATAATAGTATGCTCGAGCATGAGGAAGGTTTTATTATAGGGCCCTATATTAGTATATAATTGCTAATAACGTAATATAATAGTATGCTCGAGCATGAGGAAGGTTTTATTATAGGGCCCTATATTAGTATATAATTGCTAATAACGTAATATAATAGTATGCTCGAGCATGAGGAAGGTTTTATTATAGGGCCCTATATTAGTATATAATTGCTAATAACGTAATATAATAGTATGCTCGAGCATGAGGAAGGTTTTATTATAGGGCCCTATATTAGTATATAATTGCTAATAACGTAATATAATAGTATGCTCGAGCATGAGGAAGGTTTTATTATAGGGCCCTATATTAGTATATAATTGCTAATAACGTAATATAATAGTATGCTCGAGCATGAGGAAGGTTTTATTATAGGGCCCTATATTAGTATATAATTGCTAATAACGGAATATAATACTATGCTCGAGCATGAGGAAGGTTTTATTATAGGGCCCTATATTAGTATATAATTGCTAATAACGTAATATAATAGTATGCTCGAGCATGAGGAAGGTTTTATTATAGGGCCCTATATTAGTATATAATTGCTAATAACGTAATATAATAGTATGCTCGAGCATGAGGAAGGTTTTATTATAGGGCCCTATATTAGTATATAATTGCTAATAACGGAATATAATAGTATGCTCGAGCATGAGGAAGGTTTTATTATAGGGCCCTATATTAGTATATAATTGCTAATAACGTAATATAATACTATGCTCGAGCATGAGGAAGGTTTTATTATAGGGCCCTATATTAGTATATAATTGCTAATAACGGAATATAATAGTATGCTCGAGCATGAGGAAGGTTTTATTATAGGGCCCTATATTAGTATATAATTGCTAATAACGGAATATAATACTATGCTCGAGCATGAGGAAGGTTTTATTATAGGGCCCTATATTAGTATATAATTGCTAATAACGGAATATAATACTATGCTCGAGCATGAGGAAGGTTTTATTATAGGGCCCTATATTAGTATATAATTGCTAATAACGTAATATAATAGTATGCTCGAGCATGAGGAAGGTTTTATTATAGGGCCCTATATTAGTATATAATTGCTAATAACGTAATATAATAGTATGCTCGAGCATGAGGAAGGTTTTATTATAGGGCCCTATATTAGTATATAATTGCTAATAACGGAATATAATACTATGCTCGAGCATGAGGAAGGTTTTATTATAGGGCCCTATATTAGTATATAATTGCTAATAACGTAATATAATACTATGCTCGAGCATGAGGAAGGTTTTATTATAGGGCCCTATATTAGTATATAATTGCTAATAACGGAATATAATAGTATGCTCGAGCATGAGGAAGGTTTTATTATAGGGCCCTATATTAGTATATAATTGCTAATAACGTAATATAATAATATGCTCGAGCATGAGGAAGGTTTTATTATAGGGCCCTATATTAGTATATAATTGCTAATAACGTAATATAATAGTATGCTCGAGCATGAGGAAGGTTTTATTATAGGGCCCTATATTAGTATATAATTGCAAATAACGTAATATAATATTATGCTCGAGCATGAGGAAGGTTTTATTATAGGGCCCTATATTAGTATATAATTGCTAATAACGTAATATAATAGTATGCTCGAGCATGAGGAAGGTTTTATTATAGGGCCCTATGTTAGTATATAATTGCTAATAACGTAATATAATAGTATGCTCGAGCATGAGGAAGGTTTTATTATAGGGCCCTATATTAGTATATAATTGCTAATAACGGAATATAATAGTATGCTCGAGCATGAGGAAGGTTTTATTATAGGGCCCTATATTAGTATATAATTGCTAATAACGTAATATAATAATATGCTCGAGCATGAGGAAGGTTTTATTATAGGGCCCTATATTAGTATATAATTGCTAATAACGTAATATAATAGTATGCTCGAGCATGAGGAAGGTTTTATTATAGGGCCCTATATTAGTATATAATTGCAAATAACGTAATATAATATTATGCTCGAGCATGAGGAAGGTTTTATTATAGGGCCCTATATTAGTATATAATTGCTAATAACGTAATATAATAGTATGCTCGAGCATGAGGAAGGTTTTATTATAGGGCCCTATGTTAGTATATAATTGCTAATAACGTAATATAATAGTATGCTCGAGCATGAGGAAGGTTTTATTATAGGGCCCTATGTTAGTATATAATTGCTAATAACGTAATATAATAGTGTGCTCGAGCATGAGGAAGGTTTTATTATAAGGCCCTATATTAGTATATAATTGCTAATAACGTAATATAATAGTACGCTCGAGCATGAGGAAGGTTTTATTATAGGGCCCTATATTAGTATATAATTGCTAATAACGGAATATAATAGTATGCTCGAGCATGAGGAAGGTTTTATTATAGGGCCCTATATTAGTATATAATTGCTAATAACGGAATATAATAGTATGCTCGAGCATGAGGAAGGTTTTATTATAGGACCCTATATTAGTATATAATTGCTAATAACGTAATATAATAGTATGCTCGAGCATGAGGAAGGTTTTATTATAGGGCCCTATATTAGTATACAATTGCTAATAACGTAATATAATAGTATGCTCGAGCATGAGGAAGGTTTTATTATAGGGCCCTATATTAGTATACAATTGCTAATAACGGAATATAATAGTATGCTCGAGCATGAGGAAGGTGTTATCATAGGGCCCTATATTAGTATATAATTGCTAATAACGGAATATAATAGTATGCTCGAGCATGAGGAAGGTTTTATTATAGGGCCCTATATTAGTATATAATTGCTAATAACGTAATATAATAGTATGCTCGAGCATGAGGAAGGTTTTATTATAGGGCCCTATGTTAGTATATAATTGCTAATAACGGAATATAATAGTATGCTCGAGCATGAGGAAGGTTTTATTATAGGGCCCTATATTAGTATATAATTGCTAATAACGGAATATAATAGTATGCTCGAGCATGAGGAAGGTTTTATTATAGGACCCTATATTAGTATATAATTGCTAATAACGTAATATAATAGTATGCTCGAGCATGAGGAAGGTTTTATTATAGGGCCCTATATTAGTATATAATTGCTAATAACGTAATATAATAGTATGCTCGAGCATGAGGAAGGTTTTATTATACGGCCCTATATTAGTATATAATTGCTAATAACGTAATATAATAGTATGCTCGAGCATGAGGAAGGTTTTATTATAGGGCCCTATATTAGTATATAATTGCTAATAACGGAATATAATAGTATGCACGAGCAGGAGGAAGGTTTTATTATAGGGCCCTATATTAGTATATAATTGCTAATAACGTAATATAATAGCATGCTCGAGCATGAGGAAGGTTTTATTACAGGGCCCTATATTAGTATATAATTGCTAATAACGGAATATAATAGTATGCACGAGCAGGTGGAAGGTTTTATTATAGGGCCCTATATTAGTATATAATTGCTAATAACGTAATATAATAGCATGCTCGAGCATGAGGAAGGTTTTATTACAGGGCCCTATATTAGTATATAATTGCTAATAACGTAATATAATAGTATGCTCGAGCATGAGGAAGGTTTTATTATAGGGCCCTATATTAGTATATAATTGCTAATAACGTAATATAATACTATGCTCGAGCTTGAGGAAGGTTTTATTATAGGGCCCTATATTAGTATATAATTGCTAATAACGGAATATAATAGTATGCTCGAGCATGAGGAAGGTTTTATTATAGGGCCCTATATTAGTACATAATTGCTAATAACGGAATATAATAGTATGCTCGAGCATGAGGAAGGTTTTATTATAGGGCCCTATATTAGTATATAATTGCTAATAACGTAATATAATAGTATGCTCGAGCATGAGGAAGGTTTTATTATAGGGCCCTATGTTAGTATATAATTGCTAATAACGGAATATAATAGTATGCTCGAGCATGAGGAAGGTTTTATTATAGGGCCCTATATTAGTATATAATTGCTAATAACGTAATATAATAGTATGCTCGAGCATGAGGAAGGTTTTATTATAGGGCCCTATATTAGTATATAATTGCTAATAACGGAATATAATACTATGCTCGAGCATGAGGAAGGTTTTATTATAGGGCCCTATATTAGTATATAATTGCTAATAACGTAATATAATAGTATGCTCGAGCATGAGGAAGGTTTTATTATAGGGCCCTATATTAGTATATAATTGCTAATAACGGAATATAATAGTATGCTCGAGCATGAGGAAGGTTTTATTATAGGGCCCTATATTAGTATATAATTGCTAATAACGGAATATAATAGTATGCTCGAGCATGAGGAAGGTTTTATTATAGGGCCCTATATTAGTATATAATTGCTAATAACGTAATATAATAGTATGCTCGAGCATGAGGAAGGTTTTATTATAGGGCCCTATATTAGTATATAATTGCTAATAACGTAATATAATAGTATGCTCGAGCATGAGGAAGGTTTTATTATAGGGCCCTATATTAGTATATAATTGCAAATAACGTAATATAATATTATGCTCGAGCATGAGGAAGGTTTTATTATAGGGCCCTATGTTAGTATATAATTGCTAATAACGTAATATAATAGTGTGCTCGAGCATGAGGAAGGTTTTATTATAGGGCCCTATGTTAGTATATAATTGCTAATAACGTAATATAATAGTGTGCTCGAGCATGAGGAAGGTTTTATTATAGGGCCCTATATTAGTATATAATTGCTAATAACGTAATATAATAGTATGCTCGAGCATGAGGAAGGTTTTATTATAGGGCCCTATATTAGTATATAATTGCTAATAACGGAATATAATAGTATGCTCGAGCATGAGGAAGGTTTTATTATAGGGCCCTATATTAGTATATAATTGCTAATAACGGAATATAATAGTATGCTCGAGCATGAGGAAGGTTTTATTATAGGACCCTATATTAGTATATAATTGCTAATAACGTAATATAATAGTATGCTCGAGCATGAGGAAGGTTTTATTATAGGGCCCTATATTAGTATATAATTGCTAATAACGTAATATAATAGTATGCTCGAGCATGAGGAAGGTTTTATTATAGGGCCCTATATTAGTATATAATTGCTAATAACGTAATATAATAGTATGCTCGAGCATGAGGAAGGTTTTATTATAGGGCCCTATATTAGTATATAATTGCTAATAACGTAATATAATAGTATGCTCGAGCATGAGGAAGGTTTTATTATAGGGCCCTATATTAGTATATAATTGCTAATAACGTAATATAATAGTATGCTCGAGCATGAGGAAGGTTTTATTATAGGACCCTATATTAGTATATAATTGCTAATAACGTAATATAATAGTATGCTCGAGCATGAGGAAGGTTTTATTATAGGGCCCTATATTAGTATATAATTGCTAATAACGGAATATAATAGTATGCTCGAGCATGAGGAAGGTTTTATTATAGGGCCCTATATTAGTATATAATTGCTAATAACGGAATATAATAGTATGCTCGAGCATGAGGAAGGTTTTATTATAGGGCCCTATATTAGTATATAATTGCTAATAACGTAATATAATAGTATGCTCGAGCATGAGGAAGGTTTTATTATAGGGCCCTATATTAGTATATAATTGCTAATAACGTAATATAATAGTATGCTCGAGCATGAGGAAGGTTTTATTATAGGGCCCTATATTAGTATATAATTGCTAATAACGGAATATAATAGTATGCTCGAGCATGAGGAAGGTTTTATTATAGGGCCCTATATTAGTATATAATTGCTAATAACGTAATATAATAGTATGCTCGAGCATGAGGAAGGTTTTATTATAGGGCCCTATATTAGTATATAATTGCTAATAACGGAATATAATAGTATGCTCGAGCATGAGGAAGGTTTTATTATAGGGCCCTATATTAGTATATAATTGCTAATAACGTAATATAATAGTATGCTCGAGCATGAGGAAGGTTTTATTATAGGGCCCTATATTAGTATATAATTGCTAATAACGTAATATAATAGTATGCTCGAGCATGAGGAAGGTTTTATTATAGGGCCCTATATTAGTATATAATTGCTAATAACGGAATATAATAGTATGCTCGAGCATGAGGAAGGTTTTATTATAGGGCCCTATATTAGTATATAATTGCTAATAACGTAATATAATAGTATGCTCGAGCATGAGGAAGGTTTTATTATAGGGCCCTATATTAGTATATAATTGCTAATAACGGAATATAATAGTATGCTCGAGCATGAGGAAGGTTTTATTATAGGGCCCTATATTAGTATATAATTGCTAATAACGTAATATAATAGTATGCTCGAGCATGAGGAAGGTTTTATTATAGGGCCCTATATTAGTATATAATTGCTAATAACGTAATATAATAGTATGCTCGAGCATGAGGAAGGTTTTATTATAGGGCCCTATATTAGTATATAATTGCTAATAACGTAATATAATAGTATGCTCGAGCATGAGGAAGGTTTTATTATAGGGCCCTATATTAGTATATAATTGCTAATAACGTAATATAATAGTATGCTCGAGCATGAGGAAGGTTTTATTATAGGGCCCTATATTAGTATATAATTGCTAATAACGGAATATAATAGTATGCTCGAGCATGAGGAAGGTTTTATTATAGGGCCCTATATTAGTATATAATTGCTAATAACGTAATATAATAGTATGCTCGAGCATGAGGAAGGTTTTATTATAGGGCCCTATATTAGTATATAATTGCTAATAACGTAATATAATAGTATGCTCGAGCATGAGGAAGGTTTTATTATAGGGCCCTATATTAGTATATAATTGCTAATAACGTAATATAATAGTATGCTCGAGCATGAGGAAGGTTTTATTATAGGGCCCTATATTAGTATATAATTGCTAATAACGGAATATAATAGTATGCTCGAGCATGAGGAAGGTTTTATTATAGGGCCCTATATTAGTATATAATTGCTAATAACGTAATATAATAGTATGCTCGAGCATGAGGAAGGTTTTATTATAGGGCCCTATATTAGTATATAATTGCTAATAACGTAATATAATAGTATGCTCGAGCATGAGGAAGGTTTTATTATAGGGCCCTATATTAGTATATAATTGCTAATAACGTAATATAATAGTATGCTCGAGCATGAGGAAGGTTTTATTATAGGACCCTATATTAGTATATAATTGCTAATAACGTAATATAATAGTATGCTCGAGCATGAGGAAGGTTTTATTATAGGGCCCTATATTAGTATATAATTGCTAATAACGGAATATAATAGTATGCTCGAGCATGAGGAAGGTTTTATTATAGGGCCCTATATTAGTATATAATTGCTAATAACGGAATATAATAGTATGCTCGAGCATGAGGAAGGTTTTATTATAGGGCCCTATATTAGTATACAATTGCTAATAAC
Organism: Prosapia bicincta; assembly: GCA_036971475.1. NCBI lineage: Eukaryota > Metazoa > Arthropoda > Insecta > Hemiptera > Cercopidae > Prosapia > Prosapia bicincta. The sequence continues at coordinate 59,596,779 of JBAIZL010000005.1, read as the reverse complement.
GTAATATAATAGTATGCTCGAGCATGAGGAAGGTTTTATTATAGGGCCCTATATTAGTATACAATTGCTAATAACGGAATATAATAGTATGCTCGAGCATGAGGAAGGTGTTATCATAGGGCCCTATATTAGTATATAATTGCTAATAACGTAATATAATAGTATGCTCGAGCATGAGGAAGGTTTTATTATAGGGCCCTATATTAGTATATAATTGCTAATAACGTAATATAATAGTATGCTCGAGCATGAGGAAGGTTTTATTATACGGCCCTATATTAGTATATAATTGCTAATAACGTAATATAATAGTATGCTCGAGCATTAGGAAGGTTTTATTATAGGGCCCTATATTAGTATATAATTGCTAATAACGGAATATAATAGTATGCTCGAGCATGAGGAAGGTTTTATTATAGGGCCCTATATTAGTATATAATTGCTAATAACGGAATATAATAGTATGCTCGAGCATGAGGAAGGTTTTATTATAGGGCCCTATATTAGTATATAATTGCTAATAACGGAATATAATAGTATGCTCGAGCATGAGGAAGGTTTTATTATAGGGCCCTATATTAGTATATAATTGCTAATAACGGAATATAATAGTATGCTCGAGCATGAGGAAGGTTTTATTATAGGGCCCTATATTAGTATATAATTGCTAATAACGGAATATAATAGTATGCTCGAGCATGAGGAAGGTTTTATTATAGGGCCCTATATTAGTATATAATTGCTAATAACGGAATATAATAGTATGCTCGAGCATGAGGAAGGTTTTATTATAGGGCCCTATATTAGTATATAATTGCTAATAACGGAATATAATAGTATGCTCGAGCATGAGGAAGGTTTTATTATAGGGCCCTATATTAGTATATAATTGCTAATAACGGAATATAATAGTATGCTCGAGCATGAGGAAGGTTTTATTATAGGGCCCTATATTAGTATATAATTGCTAATAACGTAATATAATAATATGCTCGAGCATGAGGAAGGTTTTATTATAGGGCCCTATATTAGTATATAATTGCTAATAACGGAATATAATAGTATGCTCGAGCATGAGGAAGGTTTTATTATAGGGCCCTATGTTAGTATATAATTGCTAATAACGTAATATAATAGTATGCTCGAGCATGAGGAAGGTTTTATTATAGGGCCCTATGTTAGTATATAATTGCTAATAACGGAATATAATAGTATGCTCGAGCATGAGGAAGGTTTTATTATAAGGCCCTATGTTAGTATATAATTGCTAATAACGGAATATAATAGTATGCTCGAGCATGAGGAAGGTTTTATTATAGGGCCCTATGTTAGTATATAATTGCTAATAACGTAATATAATAGTATGCTCGAGCATGAGGAAGGTTTTATTATAGGGCCCTATATTAGTATATAATTGCTAATAACGGAATATAATACTATGCTCGAGCATGAGGAAGGTTTTATTATAGGGCCCTATATTAGTATATAATTGCTAATAACGTAATATAATACTATGCTCGAGCATGAGGAAGGTTTTATTATAGGGCCCTATATTAGTATATAATTGCTAATAACGGAATATAATAGTATGCTCGAGCATGAGGAAGGTTTTATTATAGGGCCCTATATTAGTACATAATTGCTAATAACGGAATATAATAGTATGCTCGAGCATGAGGAAGGTTTTATTATAGGGCTCTATATTAGTATATAATTGCTAATAACGGAATATAATAGTATGCTCGAGCATGAGGAAGGTTTTATTATAGGGCCCTATATTAGTACATAATTGCTAATAACGGAATATAATAGTATGCTCGAGCATGAGGAAGGTTTTATTATAGGGCCCTATATTAGTATATAATTGCTAATAACGGAATATAATAGTATGCTCGAGCATGAGGAAGGTTTTATTATAGGGCCCTATATTAGTATATAATTGCTAATAACGGAATATAATAGTATGCTCGAGCATGAGGAAGGTTTTATTATAGGGCCCTATATTAGTACATAATTGCTAATAACGGAATATAATAGTATGCTCGAGCATGAGGAAGGTTTTATTATAGGGCCCTATATTAGTATATAATTGCTAATAACGGAATATAATAGTATGCTCGAGCATGAGGAAGGTTTTATTATAGGGCCCTATATTAGTATATAATTGCTAATAACGGAATATAATACTATGCTCGAGCATGAGGAAGGTTTTATTATAGGGCCCTATATTAGTATATAATTGTTAATAACGTAATATAATAATATGCTCGAGCATGAGGAAGGTTTTATTATAGGGCCCTATATTAGTATATAATTGCTAATAACGTAATATAATAGTATGCTCGAGCATGAGGAAGGTTTTATTATAGGGCCCTATATTAGTACATAATTGCTAATAACGTAATATAATAGTATGCTCGACATGAGTATAAGCATGTAAAAAAAAAACTAAACTTATTTTAGAAAATCTACGAGTTGAAGTAATAATAAAAGTGTTTTAATAGATATAGCGTATGTGAAGAAAGGTTGACAATTGGATAAGTTATATTTTCAAAAGCTTAAAACATCGCTGTACCATTGAGGGAAAACAGGAGTAGCCAGAGAAATTTTATGTAAAACTACCAGAAAATTTTAAATTGCGATTTCTATTCTACAGATCCGCAACTTAGTGGAATATAGACGCTCAAAGTTTGGCGTTTTAATTTTGAAGAAAAATACAGTCTCAAAATGACAAGGGTTGTAGGGAATGAGAAGGGCGTAAAAGTATAAGAGTAAAAAATTATTAGATTCATAAGGTTTTGGTGCCATTTTAAACATCTTATTTTGTTAGGGTTGAGTACAGTCAAAGGAGATGGCTAACTGATACGTTTGTTTTACCTGTGAAAGTGATAGATAATTCGTTACGTGTTAATTATAGAAAAGCTGTAGCACAAGACAGTTAGTTTTTATTATATAATCGTCGACGAGCGTAAGAGTAAATAGAAACGTTATAATAGGAGAGAAACAAGGCAACAACTTTGCCTTAGCAACTGGGAGAAGGAGAGAGTTCAACACCGCACTTTTCCTGCAAGCAAGGGAGACAGACGTTTTGCTTCCTAAACAAGTCTCTGCTGTACTCTCCAATCTATAGCCGATGTTGTTTTAACTGCATTACATAACAGCAACGAAGTAATCATTTACACTTGTTAAATTAAAAGTAATTTAAATTTGATTAATTAATAACAATAGTTTTAACAATTGTTTTTGTAATAATAGAATTTGTATCATTGAACCACACACAACTATCTCGAGGTTTACAATACTAAATATAATATAAATTAATTTTTATTGACTAAGTAAAAAAAAATGTATAAAGAAATAAATTCAAAAATATCTCATAGGAATGTAGGCCTATATTTCTGACGTAACAGGTAATAATTAAAAATTAGGTTTAAATGGTTTAACTATTTACAAGGTCAATCAATATTATTAAACTGCATACTAAGCTTTTTATGGTAAATACAATTTGTGGAACTATTTATAAAGTACAAATAAGAAGTAATTGTTTCTTAATTTGCAAATGGCGTCATCACTTTAATAAACCAGTTGAAATAGTATTTATATTTAATTTAAAAAAGTTGTGCATTAAATATAACAAAATAAAATACTTTCAGTGGCATCTGAGACAAATGCTTAGATATTATGGTGCACAAAATGTGCGACAGACCAAAAAATGAGAAAATATATATAAATAAACATTGGTTTTTGTTAGATAGTATTGGTGTCTTAGTGTCTAACCAAATTATCGCAACCCAGCGTTATATTCTACATTCAGTACACCAATTTTATGGCAAATTCTAATTGGCCGGACGGATGTATATGTATATATATATATATATATATATAATATGTACATTTTTAAAGATACCTAGGTGATTTTAGCGAGTCGACTTTCGAAGTTATACTGTTACTCCATTGTCAAGAGTGTAAAGGTTGCCAGCATACGTACGAAAGGCGGCTATAAAAAAAAATCAAGAAGGGTTTTTAAAATTTATGAAATAAGTGCTTCTACAAATGAAAATATATTTATTAACTGGAAATATATTTGACACTATCAGTGGCATATGTGATTACAATATTTTTATTTTAAACGAGTTTTTCAGTAATAATTATAATTATAGTTATCGTTTTATTTTGGCACAACGTCTTCTGTGTTTATCACGTTTATTTCTTAGAAATAATCCAATTGCTCCAAGAAATAAATATCTGGGTTGTCCAAGCTTTCAATTAGTGCTGAATCGATGAATTGTACATTTAATTTTCTTGCTTTTATCCACTACCGAGTCCTTAATCTCGCAATACCCTCGTGTCTTATTAGGATGGTATTTAATTTTATCTCTTATGTAAACGATTGTTAACAATAGGTATTTTTATAGATTTATTTCGATCGTTTAATTTTCAATAATGATTGTAGATAGTATATAGAGTTGTGGTAAAGACATTACACATAGATAAGGATCATAGCTCACGTGATCAGGGTCGTGTATATGAACTAGAACCCTATAGGGACCGTAGGTAGATGTCTGCAAGGGCAATGAGCTCTCCTTGAAATGGAAACGAGAGGAAATCAGCTTCGTTGTGCAGGGCAAAGCAATGATGTTCTCAATCGGTACATGTTGAATATACGTTTACTACAATAATTCCTACCTTAGATGCAATAGATTTAACGACAATGTAGAGGTAAAAGTATTTGCAGCTTAATTGGCACTTGAGTAGTCAATAGAAAAACTATACTATCCTTGGTCAAAAACATTGGCTTTGCTGGGTCTCTTCACTGATTTAAAGACAGCTCGCCAATTACAATGAATTTTATTAGAGTAAATAATTGTCTAGGATTTGATGCAAGTTATGTTTAATACCTAATTTTTAAATCAACTAATAACACTACTATAAATGAACCTTTAACGGTGAACAGAATTAGAAAAACGTATTCCTAAGCACACACAAAATTTACAATACATAACTTTAATATTAAACTAAATACAAAAGGGAAAATTTCAAACACTAAATACAGCAACATATATAAGTATATTTGTTTCAACGAATAAGACACATAGTTTAAACATTGTGTTAGGGCAGTTTTCTATTCAGTGTTAACCGCTTAACTCTGTGTTTATGGAGGTATTCGAGCAATTTATTCACCGAATGAGCTAAGGTCAATGTTTGCAAGATGGATAGTATTAGCTTCATATTTTTCACGCCTCTGCACTTTTTGGAGCTCTCAAGGTCTAACGGGATGAGTAATGCTCGCCTAGGAGCAAGTCCCCATCTGGGGGTCCGGCTCTAAGGTAAGGCCACTCGGGAATTGATAATAGTCCAATTGCACTACGTGGGCCGAAATTATCAGACGGGGCTTAGAGGTAAGGAAAACTGGCCGTTCGGAAGGTTCTACTGGTCTCAAGTAGTTCTGGAAAAGCGCTGCCCTTGGAGTTCGTTCGTCCAGGCGGGTGACCCGTCTAAACTGGGTCGGTGACCTTTCTAGGCCTTACAGCAAGCTCAATGACTCTTACATACTGATATCACGGGTCATGGCACTAAGTCCCTCTGGCCTGACGGTAGTGAACCTGACGGAAGTCACAAGTTTGAGGTGGGCTTCGTGGGGTTAGAGGTTTCACATGCTAGACTGAAGATAATTCCTTCATGAAGGTCTAAAATACGGCTCTTTGGCAAAGAGGATAAGAGCCTATAGGCTAGGTACTCCTTTGTCACACTCTCCTGCTTTCGCCATCTTTCTTTCTTCTAATTTTTACAAACACAGCCATACATGCACTTTTTGAAACTCTCAAGACCTAACGGACGGGTTAGATCAATCTAGCGCCAAGTCTCTAGTCTGAGGGTCCGGCCCTTTGGTAAAACCAACAAAGAAAAAGGTCCGATTTCTCTACTTGGACCGAACCAATCAGATTGAGTATTGAAAGTACGGAAGACCTGGTAGTTAGGAAGGTTCTACTTGTCTGGATACGTTCCGGAAAAGCGTGTTAAACCATAACGTGTGGTTATAGAATCGTTTAGTCCTATAGGCGGGTTGATTACTAGATGTCTTCGGGTCTTGCAGACTGGTACCAAAGCCCCCGTTTCGGGCCATACGCTAATACCCGGCCGGGAGTTACGAGTTAGAGGTTGGATTCTGGGAGACGTGGATGTGCATGCTGGATTGTCGATTCTCCCCAAAATTTGTATCTATCTTTGTGTGTCTTGGGCGAAGGGATGATAGTTGCTAATCAAAGGGGAAAACTAGTTGCTAGTTGGTTTCTAACTCTTAAAGGGAAAATATAGTTAAATATAATTTTATCTATCTAGTGTTCAACAGTAGATTATAGAAATCTAAACTAAAAAAAAAACAATATTTAGGTTATAAAATGTGCGTTTTAATTTACCACTTAGTAAATATTTTAATCTACAGAAATTCATATTACATTCTATGTTCTTTGTAAAAGAACAATGTCTCTGCAAGTGAAATTACTCTTTAATCAGAACCTCTTACAATGTAAATTTAATACTGTATATTAAACATCGTTTAGAATTAACTTAAAATACATTTAATTCTAAAGGAATGAAAATTTATAATTTCTATGGTCCAAAATGATAAAAGGTCACAACTTGATATTCTGTATTCTGCTGAAATGTTTAATTATTCATAAACTTTCAAAAGAAACTTTAAATCCGGCAATAATTTTCATAAAATGTATTCACCCTTAGGATTGAAAAAAGTTTTGTTTTTTTATGTTTGGAATTTAATTAATTTTTTCCTACCTCATGCACAGTAATTAAAAACGAAACGGTGCAACTTACTGAATAGGTAATGCGGATTATCACTCGCACACGCACTCAGATTAAATCTTTAGGCAAAGGACGATATATGGGCAGTTATTTTAGAAAACGAGCATTAAAATTGTTAGAAGGAATCGTAACTCTAAAAGTAAATATTGCATTCAGGTAAAATTATAAGCGACAAATCCCCTAAGTACTTGCTGTTCCTAAAGTAGACTTTTTTTGGAGAATGATGGAATTTCCAAAACCAGGTGCGTGAGAAAGTACAAATTATTTTCGTCTCCAAAACAACAGGGGAAATATAGGTCAGAATTGGCTGAAATGGCAAAAGGTTAATCATTGGTGGAATGACAAGGAGAAAGAGAAGCCAAGACATAGGAGGAACATCAATGAGTCGAGGAGGGAAGACAGTTACGTTTTGGGAGCTGAATGGAGAGAGAGAAAGATAGATAGATAGATAGATAGATAGATAGATAGATAGATAGAGAGAGAGAGAGAGAGAGAGAGCGAGAGAGAGAGAGCGACCGAGTGAGGGTTCAAGGGTGTGTTAATTATTAGAACAAGGACTAAGCAATATGATTAGAGGTATACACACATAGTAAATTTGTATGGACAAATATTGGAAGTTTTGCCAACATAAGCAACGGCATGAAACGCAATTCTATTATAATGTAGATAGGAATTATATATCATACCTCCAAAAGTGAACAAAATGTTTTAAACAGTTAAAACAAAACCGAATCGATTTTTAAAAAAACCTGTATATATAACTTTTAAAACTAAGAAATAGAAACTAATTTTCAATAACGAAAACATAATTCATCAGAATATTACTAGCGAAAACAGTTTGGAAGTTGGTGCCTTGTATTTCTTAATCAATCAATTCTATTTCAAACATTTTCGAAGCTAATCAACGTTTTGATTGGTTGATTTCCCATGATTAACTATAGCGAAACTCTGAGTTTTCTCACGAAACAAAAATTTCACTTGTTCGGTATTATCAGAGTATGTGAAAATACAATACAATATCAGATTTTAACCGATAAAAAATATATGATTGCATATTGCCGTTCGAGTATACGAAATCCCAACAATTCAACCTTCTTTGAATGATTTACACGGAATGTGATTATTGTAGATGTTTATAAATAGAGATATCTTCCTAATTAGTTTGAATCATAAATGTCTTAAATCTATAAAATAATTCTATGAAAGAAATTATTTTATAATGAATAAGTCTGGGTATATATCATAATTTATTAATCTATATGTCCGCCCAACATTATGTATTTCCCCTTTATTCGTCACGTCCATTATGCTAAATCTGAGTCAAAGTAGGAAATTTAGCGCCTCGCCGTCTTAAGTTGGTAATAGGGTTTTCGTTATTGGAAAATTTTTGAAGTGATAACTTCTATACGCGCGAAGAACAAAACATGAGATTAAATCATTGCTTTCATTTCACGCTATTTCTGAATCTCCCCTTACGGCATATACCTTACAGCATATACTTTGCAGCATATACCTTACAGCATATACCTTACAGCATATACCTTACAGCATATACCTTACAATATATACCTTACAGCATATACCTTACAGCATATACCTTACAGCATATACCTTACAGCATATACCTTACAGCATATACCTTACAGCATATACCTTACAGCATATACCTTACAGCATATACCTTACAGCATATACCTTACAGCATATACCTTACAACATATGATTTCATGTAACAGCTGTGTTATAGGTTATTTTGTAGAACAGCCGTTTGTACACTTAGATTATTACGAAATAGTTTTGATCAGTGGATAGTTATATTAATTTTAATCACTTTTATATTAGCTTATGACTTTCCGAACTTTAACTTTGTAAATTTGTACAAACTTACTGAGACAGAACGTTTACGATCGCTCGGTGGCAATCTTCATCAGTGTCTCAGGAGCGATCGAAAACGTTCTGTCACAGTAAGTTTGTACAAATTTACAAAATATAAAGTTCGGATAGCCATAAACTAATGTAAAAGTGATTAATTAAGTTTCACCGAACGTAATGGATTACAAAATTCATGATTATATTTAATTTGTTTAAATCTTGAAAAACCGCTATAGAAATAATTTAATTTAACTACAATATCAAGTTATGGATTTATAATAAATTTTTTAAATAGAAAATATTTATAATTTTTAAAGAACTGATTGGAATTGAATTTGTTAAACAAATTTGTAATCAGTAAATATCTAATAAATGTTTTGACACCTGCATTATTTTGTTATTAACTACAATAAACATTAGTCTTTATTAAATATATTCCTCAAATAAAGATGTAAAACTTGAATTAAAAATGTACAAATTCATATTTTTGGCGATTTTCGTTGAAACTCTGCGAAACTATTGGCTCTATTTTGTTATTACTTATCTCGGGGACCCCCCTCCCCTTGAGTGCCAGAACTAATTTTTTGATAAATTATATACATTCATGTTCTTTTTTAAGTAGAATCTGTGTTTTTTTCTAAAATTATGTTTAAGAAGTTAATTTTATAGTGTAAGTAGTCATGAATTGTATAAAACGAGGTTACGTGGCGTTCTAGAGAAAATAAATTTTAATGCCAGTTCGTTGATTTTGATGCGATTGTTTTTGTAATGCTCAACATTATTCAAACTTATCGGAGGGGTTTAGAAGCGTTGGCTACAGATTAACAGGTTGTGGCGTGACTGCAACAATTAAGGCAAAATTAAAGAGCTCGGCAAATGATCAGTCTGTTCGACATCCGGCCATTTGTTTTACACGGCTCGTACAAGGTATTTTAAGGCGCATTAATTTGGCCACAGTAATCATTACGAGCTGGATTTTATGGGGCATATGTCGCTGTTATGAGAGCCTTTATCGCTTCGCCGAAGTAGGAGGAGACTTCTACGTGTGGGAAGTAACGAAGGTAGCTGTACTAATGATGTTTGCTTTGGAACATGACGTTGGAATTTTTGGCACAAAAGCATTCGCTTGTTTTAACAAATTAGTGTTCTTAGTGTCAATGTACAACAAAATATTGGGTAAAACGAGCTGGTTATAGAAATATATTTTGGTTGTGAGTCTACATACAAAACGTAACTGCAAATGAATTTATATTAAATAGTCCGTAGTAGTTATTATATTAATACATATAGTTTAAGTTATCAACAATAAAGTATATTAAGTACTATTCTTAAACCTTAGGTATTAGGAAATAATGTAATTTAATACTATAGTACATTAAGTAAATGACAAAAACTATGAGTAATAAAACCGTCTATTGCATAAAATCATATATCATTCCTCAATCAAACCTAATAACCGATCATTTTGAATATAGAGGAAATTTCGTTTGCAAATGATTAAACATAACCTTCAAGTAACCTCAAAGTGAAAATAGACGTTAGCGTTAACCTATCGCCATGTTTTGCTTTCGGTGATTTTCGGTACAATTCAGTAAGCAGAGTGAGTGAGAGAGAAAGAGAGAGAGAGAGAGAGAGAGAGAGAGTAGCGTTTGCCTAAAGCTATAGAGAAGCCTGTAGAAAGAAGGTTGTTGTTCCCCATTATCGTTAGAATTCCTACTTAGTGACGTCACGACGTCACGTTCTACAGATCCACTGCCACGTATATTATTTGTACGTAAGACGATATGGTTACACTCCAAAAGCTGCCTTTAACAAATAATCGAAATAGGAAAGTTTCTAATAGTTTCTATGCTTATCTAAACCAGAACACTGGCTTTAAAAAGCTACCAAAGAAAAAAAAAAGTGAAATGACAAAATCTAAGAGTAATAAAAACAGCTTTTGCATAAAATCATGCCTGTACATAATTTAACATTATTAATAATTTAAATCATTACATAATTCAATTGCATTTGAACATTAATAAACATAACCTCCAAATAATCTCAAAGTAAAAAAGAACTGTTAGAATAAACTTATCGCCATATTTGGCTTTTGTAATTTTCCATTTTTAATAACCCACGAAATATGAAAATTTCATATCAATTATAGACTTATTTAAATTAACACACCGGTTGTAAAGAGCGACAAAAACAACAGTAAATGACAAAACTTAAAGGTAATAAAAACAACGGATTTATAAAATCAAACATTACATAATTTTAAAAAAAACGAGATTTGTGAATGTAGAGGAAATTGCAGTAAAATAATTTTAAACATAACCTCTAAATAACAGCAAAGTGAAAAAACTACTAGCGTTGACAAATCGCCATATTTGACATTTTTAATAATGCATCGAAATAAGAAATTTTGTAGTCTGTGGAACGCAATACGTTCCTTTACAAAAATCCTCCATTAAATATTCAACTTTAATTTTGTCATAGAATTAAAGAGATAAAACGGAAAACTATTTATAACAGAAGTAGAACATTTTCTCTCTGCACACAGCGACAGTAATGGGCGACTTGCACATTGAATGGCTAGTGTGAGTGTAACAAGTTTAGCATTTATAACACAAGCCAAGCGATAAAGAATCATCTATATTGATGTTGATAGCCATAACATGCCTGACTGACTTAAGGCGAACAAGGAAGCGGCTCCTCTGCCCCCGAGAGGACGCTGATACATAACCAGCACAATGCGATAAGGAAGTGTTGCCTGAAGGTAGTACACTTCCATGTGAGAGATACACAATGATACTGTATGTTGCACACGACAACACAATGCGTGGCAGGTTTTGTTCCATTGATTTGCCTTATTATTTTAATATTAATCAAATGTTAGTTTCAGAATTAATTATAAACGTTTCTAGACTGACGGCGTAATCTGAGTGCACGAATTTATTGCATCAAACTACCCACAACGTTTTTCAACTTTATTCTTTTTCCTAATTATAAATACAGCATTATCAAGCGCTCGTTTTTATAACTTTAAACTTTATAACTTGTCAATTAATAATAAAAAACAGCTGTGACATAGATAAAGTGCGTATAACAAGCATCTTACAAGTACCCCCCCCCCACACACACACACACACACACACACACAAACACACACACACAAGAACAACAATAACAATAATTATAGATTTCAATGAAGTAATTATTTAACAATTACAATAATAAACGTGTTTACTATTTTATAAATTACAATAATAAATAATAATGTGAAGAGAGTGAGAGAGAGAGAGAGAGAGGGAGAGAGAGAGAGGGGAGAGAGAGAGAGGGAGAGAGATAGGGGGAGACAGAGAGAAGAGAGAGAGGGAGAGAGGGGAGGGAGAGAGAGCGAGGGGAGGGAGGTAGAGAGAGAGGAAGGGAGAGGGAGGGGAGAGGGAGGGAGAGAGAGAGGAGAGAGGGAGGGAGAGAGGGTGGGAGAGGGGAGAAAGAGAGAGGAGAGCGAGAGAGAGAGAGAGAGAGAGGGAGAGGGAGGTAGAGAGAGGAGAGAGGGGGGAGAGAGGGTGGGAGAGGGGAGAAAGACAGAGAGGAGAGCGAGAGAGAGGGAGAGGGAGAGAGAGAGGGAGAGGGAGGTAGGTAAAGAGAGAGAAGAGAGAGAGAGGGAGGGAGAGAGTGAGAGAGAGAGAGAGAGAGAGAGAGAGAGAGAGGAAGCAGGATGCACGTGCAAAAATACATTGGTCTTCTTAATTCTGCATTGGTGACTAAATGGAACAAACTGTCATACTTAGTAAACGGCAGAATTACCATGCTGTTGTAATATATATCAAATACTGCTCACCCGGTTATTTTCAAAGCAATTACATTGTAAAAAGTAAGGCAAATTTGCTTCTAAATGGAAAGGATTAATTTTGAATAGTCCTATATTGGAAAATCAGTATTTTACGAATAAAGAGATTTATAATTAATCGCACGTTGTTAGCGGTTTGTAAATATTTTACAAGATGTTTTTAAAACTAATTGTTAGCTACCCACTACTGTTAATTGAGGTAAATTATATTTTCATAGTTTAAGGGGAATATGAGTTTGGGAATTATTCTACTGAAAAGAAGAAAATAGTCGTGAATAATAAATAGGACATATTATTCGTTGGCCAGGTATAAGCTAGATTTAATTATAGTGTTGCGTGTACAAGGCTGAAGTAAACCTATTCTACCAGAGGCCTTGGCAGGGGATCTTCTCTAGAATTCTGTGTAATTAGGAGGTGAGAAATAATCAACGATAAATGATCCCCTGGTATTGAGAATTGGAAAATATATTTTTTATATGGAGTGGCAAGGTTGCTCATTTTGTATTAGATATGATATCTACTTCTAGGGACAGTTTGAAAAAAATGGAATATACATTTGTACCACTGTTTAGTTAATGTTTGTTAATTCCATACATGCTTTATTTAATCGGATGTGTATGCAGTGGGATTAATTGCGTGTATTTTTGAAACATCAGTTTCATGATAACTATTTAGCAAAAAATCATTGCGCATTTTTCGTTTTTACTTGCGTTACTTAAAAATAAATTCTAAACCAAAAAAACGTTAAAACAACTGAAATTAAATGTTGTGTAATATTTTAATTTAAATAAATAAAACCTTTATTTATTTTTACGAGACATTTCGTAAAACGTTAACTGATGGAGGTCCTTCGAAATGCGTCGAGTAGTGTGACGATCCTGGGAATGACAGGTAATTGTGATACTCTAAATGAGAATATAAATCCTAGCGGAAAAATAGAAAATTGTAAAACGTTAATCAAACCTCTTAACCACAAGTCATTTAAATGTACGTAAGGATTTAAATGATATGGCTTATTTATGATTTGGAGGTTTTATTCATTTAAATTTAAAAAAATAAGTATATTTTAAATGTTTCTAACCATAGATAGTGATTGCACTTGAAAAAATACGAAAAGGTCACATGCATAAACACACATCTAACTTTACAAAAGTCAATATTTCTAGATAAAAATTAGCACATCTAAATTACATTACTATATAACTATTTTTGAATCTACAACGAAAAGATGTTTACAAAAATGAAAGCAGCCATATTATTTTAATATAAATTCCATGAAAACATTATCAGATTATATAATATATAGTTATAGTTAGGCCCTATATTATAACTAAGAGTTTGTAGAGGAAAATGATCCTATTCATACTGAAACATATCAAAACCATACAGTGAAATAAATAATATGAACACAAAAATATACATATTAATAGCAAAAATCTGTACACAAAACCTTTAATACTGTTTCAATATCTATTTCTTTAGAAGTCATACTCCGGTGTTTTTCATTGCAATGTATTTCTTATGGAGATTTATGGTAACTTTTAGTTCCTCAAAACCTTACAAATGTTCTAAATTAAGAACAACCTATATTTTCTTCGCTCCATTTGGTCAATACCTTTAATTTGAGCCATCCCCCAGCTCTGTACGACCTTCCAAGCTCCCACAATCTTTCTCTCACAATTAGGCTTACGGAATTATATATTGACAAGATTTTTAGATGAAATTTTCGTGTATAAACTAATGTTGCTGTAAAATAAAAAAAAAAAAATAAAAAAATTGAAATATAATTTAAAATATTTAGTAATGAACGCCTAAGTTATGTATAATTACACACAGGTAGCTACAATCTAAACAGAAATAGGCAATGGTTCTATAATACTGCTACTGGTGCGTAAATACTTTTACTTCGGCTTAAACAAACAAAACCATGCCAATGCTGAAAGAATCTCAGTTCCACTCGTGTGGTAAAATACACTGGAGTCATTATAAATACGATGTTAAGCTTGGAACAGTGTACTGTAATTGATTGGTTAGTTGCCTATCAGAAAGACAGATGTCGCGCAACGTAGTTTGTTGGCAAACTCAGTTCACATGGCACCGTGTCAGTGTGCCGGTGTTGTCAGCCGAGCGCGGTAGACTATAGTTTAGGCAAGAATGAACCGAATTTTAAACAATCCGAACACGTTGTGAACAATTGCTTTTATAGCGAAATTAATCATAAACATTGGAATCGATTGATAGTTAAAGACTTTATTGCCGTGTACTTTTAAACCATTGTAAAATTATTAACTCTCATTAGATTGTTTTTAACTTACGAAATTATTGTTCAGAGAGAGAATAAATCTAGTCATTTTTTTAGTGTGTTATAACGGTGTTGCCCAACATACTCTTTCGTGTTGTTGGTTTTCGGTAATTGTGCGCTTTCTGTGACCACGTGACCTTTTTCTGCCAAGTAATTGCCCGTTTCGTGTTCAAAGGTTTAAATTCACGGTTCGCAATACTTTTAAAGATGTGTTTAGGGCAGAGTGTTAAGTGCAGTGAGCTGTGAAATAAGATGTGATTAAAGAGTGCAAACAAGAAATGGAAGGTCGAGAGATGTGGACCGTCATCTGGTGTTTAAGGTAGGGCCCGACGCCTAGTTAGTAGAGAATAGAGCTTGGCTCATTTGCAAAAAGTCTGTAGAGGAGTGCTTGTTTTGAATAAATACTTTATTCCAATTAATGAAGATATTTTAAAATTGCATGTATGAGTAAACATTGTGTAGTTTAATTTAACAGTATACAAAATATTAGCTTTTTTAAAAAATATTATGAAAATTAATTGTTGCCATTCCAGAAGTAATCAAGAATGGAAAAAATATAGGCTACCTGGGAATGCATAAAGTCTTAAAGGACAAGGGTAGTATAACAAAATATACTCGATTTTTTCAAAACCAATTATGCCTGGAGATGCAATAAGTTATCAACAAAACGTAGGAACAAAACAAAGATAATGTAAAAAAATTGTTATGACGTATTTACCGTCCCCACGTAATTGATTTTAGCAAAAACATTTATACCGGTCGATGCAGAAAGTCATTCGAAATTCGCAAAAATATTATAAAAACCTTCTCTCGCACCCCAAAAATTAAAAATTTTGAAAACTCTCGCTCAGGGAAATAAATACTGTTTTATCAAATTAAAGTTGGGTAAAACATTCAGTGCAGAGTAGTAAGAATACTACGTTCGAGTATCGACAGCGCGCCGTACTACGTAAACATATACTTATTTATATATAGCTTTAAAGTCTCCAGTTAGGATAGATTTGGTTGTAATTTCATACATTACTATATACCTATATTAAAATATACCTATAAAGTGTCCAGTTAGGATAGATTTGGTTGTAATTTCATACATTACTATATACCTATATTAAAATATACCTATAAAGTGTCCAGTCAAGATAGATTTGGTTGTAATTTCATACATTACTATATACCTAAATTAAAATATAACTGTAAAGTGTCCATTCAGGATAGATTTGGTTGTAATTTCATACATTACTATATACCTATATTAAAATATACCTGTAAAGTGTCCAGTTAGGATAGATTTGGTTGTAATTTCATACATTACTATACACCTATATTAAAATATACCTATAAGGTTTCCAGTCAAGATAGATTTGGTTGTAATTTCATACATTACTATATACCTAAATTAAAATATACCTGTAAAGTGTCCATTCAGGATAGATTTGGTTGTAATTTCATACATTACTCTATACCTAAATTAAAATATACCTGTAAAGTGTCCATTCAGGATAGATTTGGTTGTAATTTCATACATTACTAAACACCTATATTAAAATATACCTATAAGGTTTCCAGTCAAGATAGATTTGGTTGTAATTTCATACATTACTATATACCTAAATTAAAATATACCTGTAAAGTGTCCATTCAGGATAGATTTGGTTGTAATTTCATACATTACTATACACCTACATTAAAATATACCTGTAAAGTGTCCATTCAGGATAGATTTGGTTGTAATTTCATACATTACTATATACCTAAATAAAAATATACCTGTAAAGTGTCCATTCAGGATAGATTTGGTTGTAATTTCATACATTACTATATACCTATATTAAAATATAGGCCTACCTGTAAAGTGTCCAGTTAGGATAGATTTGGTTTTAATTTCATACATTACTATACACCTTTATTAAAATATACCTGTAAAGTGTCCAGTCAGGATAGATTTGGTTGTAATTTCATACATTACTATATACCTATATTAAAATATACCTATAAAGTGTCCAGTCAGGATAGATTTGGTTGTAATTTCATACATTGCTATACACCTATATTAAAATATACCTGTAAAGTGTCCATTCAGGATAGATTTGGTTGTAATTTCATACATTACTATACACCTATATTAAAATATACCTGTAAAGTGTCCAGTCAGGATAGATTTGGTTGTAATTTCATACATTACTATATACCTATATTAAAATATACCTATAAAGTGTCCAGTCAGGATAGATTTGGTTGTAATTTCATACATTACTATATACCTATATTAAAATATACCTACTATACACCTATATTAAAATATACCTATAAGGTTTCCAGTCAAGATAGATTTGGTTGTAATTTCATACATTACTATACACCTATATTAAAATATACCTATAAAGTGTCCAGTCAAGATAGATTTGGTTGTAATTTCATACATTACTATACACCTATATTAAAATATACCTATAAAGTGTCCAGTCAAGATAGATTTGGTTGTAATTTCATACATTACTATACACCTATATTAAAATATACCTATAAAGTGTCCAGCCAAGATAGATTTGGTTGTAATTTCATACATTACTATACACCTATATTAAAATATACCTATAAAGTGTCCAGTCAAGATAGATTTGGTTGTAATTTCATACATTACTATACACCTATATTAAAATATACCTATAAAGTGTCCAGTCAAGATTGATTTGGTTGTAATTTCATACATTACTATACACCTATATTAAAATATACCTATAAAGTGTCCAGTCAGAATAGATTTGGTTGTAATTTCATACATTACTATACACCTATATTAAAATATACCTGTAAAGTGTCCAGTCAGGATAGATTTGGTTGTAATTTCATACATTACTATATACCTAAATTAAAATATACCTGTAAAGTGTCCATTCAGGATAGATTTGGTTGTAATTTCATACATTACTATACACCTACATTAAAATATACCTGTAAAGTGTCCATTCAGGATAGATTTGGTTGTAATTTCATACATTACTATATACCTAAATAAAAATATACCTGTAAAGTGTCCATTCAGGATAGATTTGGTTGTAATTTCATACATTACTATATACCTATATTAAAATATAGGCCTACCTGTAAAGTGTCCAGTTAGGATAGATTTGGTTGTAATTTCATACATTACTATACACCTTTATTAAAATATACCTGTAAAGTGTCCAGTCAGGATAGATTTGGTTGTAATTTCATACATTACTATATACCTATATTAAAATATACCTATAAAGTGTCCAGTCAGGATAGATTTGGTTGTAATTTCATACATTGCTATACACCTATATTAAAATATACCTGTAAAGTGTCCATTCAGGATAGATTTGGTTGTAATTTCATACATTACTATACACCTATATTAAAATATACCTGTAAAGTGTCCAGTCAGGATAGATTTGGTTGTAATTTCATACATTACTATATACCTATATTAAAATATACCTATAAAGTGTCCAGTCAGGATAGATTTGGTTGTAATTTCATACATTACTATATACCTATATTAAAATATACCTACTATACACCTATATTAAAATATACCTATAAGGTTTCCAGTCAAGATAGATTTGGTTGTAATTTCATACATTACTATATACCTATATTAAAATATACCTACTATACACCTATATTAAAATATACCTATAAGGTTTCCAGTCAAGATAGATTTGGTTGTAATTTCATACATTACTATACACCTATATTAAAATATACCTATAAAGTGTCCAGTCAAGATAGATTTGGTTGTAATTTCATACATTACTATACACCTATATTAAAATATACCTATAAAGTGTCCAGTCAAGATAGATTTGGTTGTAATTTCATACAT
Organism: Prosapia bicincta; assembly: GCA_036971475.1. Taxonomy (NCBI): domain Eukaryota; kingdom Metazoa; phylum Arthropoda; class Insecta; order Hemiptera; family Cercopidae; genus Prosapia; species Prosapia bicincta. The sequence continues at coordinate 59,578,098 of JBAIZL010000005.1, read as the reverse complement.
TACTATACACCTATATTAAAATATACCTATAAAGTGTCCAGTCAAGATAGATTTGGTTGTAATTTCATACATTACTATACACCTATATTAAAATATACCTATAAAGTGTCCATTCAAGATAGATTTGGTTGTAATTTCATACATTACTATACACCTATATTAAAATATACCTATAAAGTGTCCAGTCAAGATAGATTTGGTTGTAATTTCATACATTACTATACACCTATATTAAAATATACCTGTAAAGTGTCCAGTCAGGATAGATTTGGTTGTAATTTCATACATTACTATACACCTATATTAAAATATACCTATAATGTGTCCAGTCAAGATAGATTTGGTTGTAATTTCATACATTACTATACACCTATATTAAAATATACCTATAAAGTTTCCAGTCAAGATAGATTTGGTTGTAATTTCATACATTACTATACACCTATATTAAAATATACCTATAAAGTTTCCAGTCAAGATAGATTTGGTTGTAATTTCATACATTACTATACACCTATATTAAAATATACCTATAAAGTGTCCAGTCAAGATAGATTTGGTTGTAATTTCATACATTACTATACACCTATATTAAAATATACCTATAAAGTGTCCAGTCAAGATAGATTTGGTTGTAATTTCATACATTACTATACACCTATATTAAAATATACCTATAAAGTGTCCAGTCAGGATAGATTTGGTTGTAATTTCATACATTACTATACACCTATATTAAAATATACCTATAAAGTGTCCAGTCAAGATAGATTTGGTTGTAATTTCATACATTACTATACACCTATATTAAAATATACCTATAAAGTGTCCAGTCAAGATAGATTTGGTTGTAATTTCATACATTACTATACACCTATATTAAAATATACCTATAAAGTGTCCAGTCAGAATAGATTTGGTTGTAATTTCATACATTACTATACACCTATGTTAAAATATACCTGTAAAGTGTCCAGTCAGGATAGATTTGGTTGTAATTTCATACATTACTATACACCTATATTAAAATATAGCTATAATGTGTCCAGTCAAGATAGATTTGGTTGTAATTTCATACATTACTATACACCTATATTAAAATATACCTATAAAGTGTCCAGTCAAGATAGATTTGGTTGTAATTTCATACATTACTATACACCTATATTAAAATATACCTATAAAGTGTCCAGTCAGGATAGATTTGGTTGTAATTTCATATATTACTATACACCTATATTAAAATATACCTATAAAGTGTCCAGTCAGGATAGATTTGTTTGTAATTTCATATAATACTATACACCTATATTAAAATATACCTATAAAGTGTCCATTCAGGATAGATTTGGTTGTAATTTCATACATTACTATATATCTATATTAAAATATACCTATAAAGTGTCCAGACAGGATAGATTTGTTTGTAATTTCATATAATACTATACACCTATATTAAAATATACCTATAAAGTGTCCATTCAGGATAGATTTGGTTGTAATTTCATACATTACTATATACCTATATTAAAATATACCTATAAAGTGTCCAGTCAGGATAGATTTGTTTGTAATTTCATATAATACTATACACCTATATTAAAATATACCTATAAAGTGTCCAGTCAGGATAGATTTGGTTGTAATTTCATATAATACTATACACCTATATTAAAATATACCTATAAAGTGTCCAGTCAGGATAGATTTGTTTGTAATTTCATATAATACTATACACCTATATTAAAATATACCTATAAAGTGTCCAGTCAGGATAGATTTGGTTGTAATTTCATATAATACTATACACCTATATTAAAATATACCTATAAAGTGTCCAGTCAGGATAGATTTGTTTGTAATTTCATATAATACTATACACCTATATTAAAATATACCTATAAAGTGTCCATTCAGGATAGATTTGGTTGTAATTTCATACATTACTATATACCTATATTAAAATATACCTATAAAGTGTCCAGACAGGATAGATTTGTTTGTAATTTCATATAATACTATACACCTATATTAAAATATACCTATAAAGTGTCCATTCAGGATAGATTTGGTTGTAATTTCATACATTACTATATACCTATATTAAAATATACCTATAAAGTGTCCAGTCAGGATAGATTTGTTTGTAATTTCATATAATACTATACACCTATATTAAAATATACCTATAAAGTGTCCAGTCAGGATAGATTTGGTTGTAATTTCATATAATACTATACACCTATATTAAAATATACCTATAAAGTGTCCAGTCAGGATAGATTTGTTTGTAATTTCATATAATACTATACACCTATATTAAAATATACCTATAAAGTGTCCAGTCAGGATAGATTTGGTTGTAATTTCATATAATACTATACACCTATATTAAAATATACCTATAAAGTGTCCAGTCAGGATAGATTTGTTTGTAATTTCATATAATACTATACACCTATATTAAAATATACCTATAAAGTGTCCAGTCAGGATAGATTTGTTTGTAATTTCATATAATACTATACACCTATATTAAAATATACCTATAAAGTGTCCAGTCAGGATAGATTTGTTTGTAATTTCATATAATACTATACACCTATATTAAAATATACCTATAAAGTGTCCATTCAGGATAGATTTGGTTGTAATTTCATACATTACTATATACCTATATTAAAATATACCTATAAAGTGTCCAGTCAGGATAGATTTGTTTGTAATTTCATATAATACTATACACCTATATTAAAATATACCTATAAAGTGTCCAGTCAGGATAGATTTGGTTGTAATTTCATATAATACTATACACCTATATTAAAATATACCTATAAAGTGTCCAGTCAGGATAGATTTGTTTGTAATTTCATATAATACTATACACCTATATTAAAATATACCTATAAAGTGTCCAGTCAGGATAGATTTGGTTGTAATTTCATATAATACTATACACCTATATTAAAATATACCTATAAAGTGTCCAGTCAGGATAGATTTGTTTGTAATTTCATATAATACTATACACCTATATTAAAATATACCTATAAAGTGTCCATTCAGGATAGATTTGGTTGTAATTTCATACATTACTATATACCTATATTAAAATATACCTATAAAGTGTCCAGACAGGATAGATTTGTTTGTAATTTCATATAATACTATACACCTATATTAAAATATACCTATAAAGTGTCCATTCAGGATAGATTTGGTTGTAATTTCATACATTACTATATACCTATATTAAAATATACCTATAAAGTGTCCAGTCAGGATAGATTTGTTTGTAATTTCATATAATACTATACACCTATATTAAAATATACCTATAAAGTGTCCAGTCAGGATAGATTTGGTTGTAATTTCATATAATACTATACACCTATATTAAAATATACCTATAAAGTGTCCAGTCAGGATAGATTTGTTTGTAATTTCATATAATACTATACACCTATATTAAAATATACCTATAAAGTGTCCAGTCAGGATAGATTTGGTTGTAATTTCATATAATACTATACACCTATATTAAAATATACCTATAAAGTGTCCAGTCAGGATAGATTTGTTTGTAATTTCATATAATACTATACACCTATATTAAAATATACCTATAAAGTGTCCAGTCAGGATAGATTTGTTTGTAATTTCATATAATACTATACACCTATATTAAAATATACCTATAAAGTGTCCAGTCAGGATAGATTTGTTTGTAATTTCATATAATACTATACACCTATATTAAAATATACCTATAAAGTGTCCATTCAGGATAGATTTGGTTGTAATTTCATACATTACTATATACCTATATTAAAATATACCTATAAAGTGTCCAGTCAGGATAGATTTGGTTGTAATTTCATACATTACTATATACCTATATTAAAATATACCTATAAAGTGTCCATTCAGGATAGATTTGGTTGTAATTTCATACATTACTATATACCTATATTAAAATATACCTATAAAGTGTCCATTCAGGATAGATTTGGTTGTAATTTCATACATTACTATATACCTATATTAAAATATACCTATAAAGTGTCCATTCAGGATAGATTTGGTTGTAATTTCATACATTACTATATACCTATATTAAAATATACCTATAAAGTGTCCAGTCAGGATAGATTTGGTTGTAATTTCATACATTACTATATACCTATATTAAAATATACCTATAAAGTGTCCAGTCAGGATAGATTTGGTTGTAATTTCATACATTACTATATACCTATATTAAAATATACCTATAAAGTGTCCATTCAGGATAGATTTGGTTGTAATTTCATACATTACTATATACCTATATTAAAATATACCTATAAAGTGTCCAGTCAGGATAGATTTGGTTGTAATTTCATACATTACTATACACCTATATTAAAATATACCTATAAAGTGTCCAGTCAGGATAGATTTGGTTGTAATTTCATACATTACTATACACCTATATTAAAATATACCTGTAAAGTGTCCATTCAGGATAGATTTGGTTGTAATTTCATACATTACTATATACCTATATTAAAATATACCTATAAAGTGTCCAGTCAGGATAGATTTGGTTGTAATTTCATACATTACTATACACCTATATTAAAATATACCTGTAAAGTGTCCATTCAGGATAGATTTGGTTGTAATTTCATACATTACTATATACCTATATTAAAATATACCTGTAAAGTGTCCAGTCAGGATAGATTTGGTTGTAATTTCATACATTACTATATACCTATATTAAAATATACCTATAAAGTGTCCATTCAGGATAGATTTGGTTGTAATTTCATACATTACTATATACCTATATTAAAATATACCTATAAAGTGTCCAGTCAGGATAGATTTGGTTGTAATTTCATACATTACTATACACCTATATTAAAATATACCTATAAAGTGTCCAGTCAGGATAGATTTGGTTGTAATTTCATACATTACTATACACCTATATTAAAATATACCTGTAAAGTGTCCATTCAGGATAGATTTGGTTGTAATTTCATACATTACTATATACCTATATTAAAATATACCTATAAAGTGTCCAGTCAGGATAGATTTGGTTCAAGGTTTATACAACATTACCTAATTAGATGTTTACTTCGGAGTAATATTCTATTCTAGCCTTACATGTGTACATTTGGTTAATCGTATAAAATCACAACCAAATCTATCCTGACTGGATACTTCATAGGTGTATAAAATTACAACCAAATCTATCCTGACTGGATACTTCATAGGTGTATAAAATTACAACCAAATCTATCCTGACTGGATACTTCATAGGCTGTATAAAATTAACCTTCCGTGGCAATAACAAACAATAATTACCAATATAGCTTCAGAACATGTTATTTATTCATTTTATAAGCATTTTATTGAGGGTGGGCAATGAGCATTTTTACCAACACTATTAGCACTACATTTGGAGGATTCAGGGCTTTTACCAGTACTATTAGCACCACTTATGGGGGAATTACAATTTTCCAAAATTAATAATTTTTGGAACATGAGCGAGAGTTGTAATAATTTTCCCGTATCACTGATGACCTACTGCGTCGGCCGTATAATTGTTATAATCGTACTCGTAGGCACGGGAAATAAATACCACAAATTATACCTGGAGATGCAGTAAGTTATCAGGAAAACTAGGGGAACAAAACAAAGAAAGTGTGAATAAATTGATATCTATTTACCGTTCCCACATAATCGATTTTAGCAAAAACATTTATACCGGGCGATGCAGAAAGTCAACAGGAATTCGACAAAAATCATGAAAAACTTTCTCTCACACCCCAAAAATTAAAACTTTGGTAAATATAAACTACCCCTCCTCCACAGCATATTCCTAAAGACAGTCTATACCGTTATAGCTTTATACACGTAAGCGATACTGGCAAAAAAAAACAGTATAGCTGGCGCTGCAGACACTCTTTAGAAACACGAAAAATTATAAAATATTGTAGCAACCTCCAAAAGATTTAAAATTTTGAAGACATTACAACCTCACAATACCCATACACTTTTAAAATATATAGGCTATTACACTGCAGTATACTAGAATATAGCTACAAAATATCCTGATAGATTTGCTTAAAAAAAAAAATTTCAAAATATGTCTACTTATTGTCACTCAAGCGTAATCGATATTGGTAAAAAAATTAAATCTGGTGATATAGAAAATTTTCAAGAACGGGGAAAAATATCAAAATTAGTGTTGACACCACAAGAATTTACATTCTGAAAACGTTTTAAAATTACTTTATTATACCAACAGAGCCCTATGTCATCCCACTTTAGGATATAGCTACAAAACATACGGTTAGGATAGATTTGGTTATAAATAAAGAACAAAATAAAGTTGTATAAGATTAGCCAACGTGTTGACGAATGAAGTGGCTTTAATTTCGATGTACGTTTCTGGATCGCTGAACGGAACAGGAAGATGGGTTTAATGCTTTCAACTGTTTACCTCGAACATCAACTTGTAAAAATCATTAACAACTTTCGTTCATGCTTCAAAAATAAAAAAATTGTGAAAAACAGCCCCCCCTTCTACGGGACACGAAAAGCGTTACTAATCCAATGTTTTGGCTTAATTTTTTTGTCGTAGTAACTCGCAAAATCCCTCTAAACGTAATTAAGTTGACTTCCAAAAAATCTTAATAAATTGAAAAAACCAACCCTAATACTTCAAATTTACACTGCTTTGCGCGGTAAGTTTTATCGTTTTTATGGCAAAGTTAGAAATAAAAGGGGTTTAAATGTTAAATGGAATATTTTCTGTTTTGTGCATGGCATAGTGTCTCTAAGTGTCTGTTTCGTTCTTTTGGGTAATTTTGCAAAAAATTAGATGTGTGCTCGAGTTTTATAATCGTATAAAGTTTGTGTGCTGGGTGCTAATAGTGCTTTGTTAAAGTTGTTTTCTTACATTAAAAATGTTTCAATGGAGTCAACGGTGAGTTTAATTACATTTCGACGAATTTGCCAATTCCTAAGTAAAAAAATAAAGCAAAAACGTTGTATTATACTTTTTACGCTTGCCGTGCAGGAGGGGGTAGTTGCAAAATTTTAAATTTTTTAGCGTGAGCTTTTATAGTTTTATTCGTATTTTTGATAACCTCAATTATACCAACCAGTTTAATTGTTGTTGTGTTTTTAACTTTAAAGTAGCTTAAACAGGTGCAATAAGTAAACAGAGAAGCGTTAAACGTTATTCGCTCTCTCCATTGTTGGCATAGAGATGCAAAAACTTACCTTACAAAATGGAGGCCACTTCATTTGTCAACAAGTTGGCTTATCTTAGCAAACTTCATTTTGTTCTTTATTTGTAATCAAATCTATCCTAACAGGAGACTTTGCAGCTACATTTTAATGTGGGATAACATAGTGCTCTGCTTGTATATAAAAAGTCATTTCAAATAGTTTAATGTATATTTCAAGATTTAAAATTCTCGGGGCTGAACGCTAACTTTTATTATATTCCCCATGTTCTTCAAAACGTTTTGTATCTCCAGGACTTTATTGCCGATATCAATAACGTGTGCAATGCCATAAAGTATCAAAGCTAGATACGTATGGATGCAAAAGTAACCCCTTGTTTGAATGATCGGTTGAACAGGTCTTACGTGAGTTGGGTACGGGGCATGGAGGATACTTCGCTACCAGAAAGTGGATAACTGTTTTATGGGTGGGAGGTGATGATATGTGAGTTGCATGTAAACATATTATTGATAAATTTTATTTGTCTGGTGTTAGATGAATAGTTAAGGAGAAATGTAGGGGGAAATTTGTAAGGTAGGAACACAACTTGTTTTAGTCATAGATTAATTTATAAACTGGAGTATTATTTGTTTCTACAATCCAACGACTAAAGTTACTCACTTGACGCAACTTACAAACAGGGACTTAGTTTTGCATGAATAAAAATTAAATATTTCTTCCAGGAATTAGAAATATCCTGAAGGAAGGTCTACCGGCAAATATATAAGTAAGAGCAAATTTACTACAGGAAGGTAACGCGGTTTATATATCCTACCACTTCTAAGAGAGAGGGTTTCGCCCTGTTTCCTTAGTCGTGTTTTTGTCGCATCTATAGATTTGTATTCCTTACAGTCGGTGTGTACGAAGTCAACTCCAGGTATGTGACGTGTTACTAGGTCCCTCCCCACTTACAGTATCTGAAGAACTATATGTCTGTTTCTTAGTAATATTTACTTCCTTACATCTTTCCTTGCTCCTATATCTACAGGGTCTACAGGGCGAGGCATATTTGAGGAAAGTACTATAATTCCTTTCCGCAAATCATGGTTCATCTTCATATAGATTTAACGTGTTATGTCTGTTTAACCTTGCCTGAGAGTATGTATACTCCAAGAAAGCGATTCTGTTCCGCCACCTTGTTCCCCTACACCGGGGCCTAACATTCTCTTTAACCTTGCCTGAGAGTATGTATACTCCAAGAAAGCGATTCTGTTCCGCCACCTTGTTCCCCTACACCGGGGCCTAACAGTCTCTTTAACCTTGCCTGAGAGTATGTATACTCCAAGAAAGCGATTCTGTTCCGCCACCTTGTTCCCCTACACCGGGGCCTAACAGTCTCTTTAACCTTGACTGAGAGTAGTTCTACTCCAAGAAAGCGATTCTGTTCCGCTACCTTGTACCCCTACACCAGGGCCTAACAGTCTCTTTAACCTTGCCTGAGAGTATGTATACTCCAAGAAAGCGATTCTGTTCCGCCACCTTGTTCCCCTACACCGGGGCCTAACAGTCTCTTTAACCTTGCCTGAGAGTATGTATACTCCAAGAAAGCGATTCTGTTCCGCCACCTTGTTCCCCTACACCGGGGCCTAACAGTCTCTTTAACCTTGCCTGAGAGATTGTATACTCCAAGAAAGCGATTCTGTTCCGCTACCTTGTACCCCTACACCAGGGCCTAACAGTCTCTTTAACCTTGCCTGAGAGTATGTATACTCCAAGAAAGCGATTCTGTTCCGCCACCTTGTTCCCCTACACCGGGGCCTAACAGTCTCTTTAACCTTGACTGAGAGTAGTTCTACTCCAAGAAAGCGATTCTGTTCCGCCACCTTGTTCCCCTACACCGGGGCCTAACAGTCTCTTTAACCTTGACTGAGAGTAGTTCTACTTCAAGAAGGCTATTCTGTTCCGCCACCTCGTACCCCTACACCGGGGCCTAACAGTCTCTTTAACCTTGCCTGAGAGTAGTTGTACTTCAAGAAGGCTATTCTGTTCCGCCACCTTGTTCCCCTACACCGGGGCCTAACAGTCTCTTTAACCTTGACTGAGAGTAGTTCTACTTCAAGAAGGCTATTCTGTTCCGCCACCTTGTTCCCCTACACCGGGGCCTAACAGTCTCTTTAACCTTACCTGAGAGTATGTATACTCCAAGAAAGCGATTTTTTTCCGCCACCTTGTTCCCCTACACCGGGGCCTAACAGTCTCTTTAACCTTGACTGAGAGTAGTTCTACTTCAAGAAGGCTATTCTGTTCCGCCACCTCGTACCCCTACACCGGGGCCTAACAGTCTCTTTAACCTTGCCTGAGAGTATGTATACTCCAAGAAAGCGATTCTGTTCCGCCACCTTGTTCCCCTACACCGGGGCCTAACAGTCTCTTTAACCTTGCCTGAGAGTATGTATACTCCAAGAAAGCGATTCTGTTCCGCCACCTTGTTCCCCTACACCGGGGCCTAACAGTCTCTTTAACCTTGCCTGAGAGTGTGTATACTCCAAGAAAGCGATTCTGTTCCGCCACCTTGTTCCCCTACACCGGGGCCTAACAGTCTCTTTAACCTTGACTGAGAGTAGTTCTACTTCAAGAAGGCTATTCTCTTCCGCCACCTTGTACCCCTACACCGGGGCCTAACAGTCTCTTTAACCTTGACTGAGAGTATGTATACTCCAAGAAAGCGATTCTGTTCCGCCACCTTGTACCCCTACACCAGGGCCTAACAGTCTCTTTAACCTTGACTGAGAGTAGTTCTACTTCAAGAAGGCTATTCTGTTCCGCCACCTTGTACCCCTACACCAGGGCCTAACAGTCTCTTTAACCTTGACTGAGAGTAGTTCTACTTCAAGAAGGCTATTCTGTTTCGCCACCTTGTACCCTGACACCGGGGCCTAACATTCTCTTTAACCTTGACTGAGAGTAGTTGTACTTCAAGAAGGCTATTCTGTTGCGCCACCTTGTACCCTGACACCGGGGCCTAACAGTCTCTTTAACCTTGACTGAGAGTAGTTCTACATCAAGAAGGCGATTCTGTTCCGCCACCTTGTACCCCTACACCGGGGCCTAACAGTCTCTTTAACCTTGACTGAAAGTAGTTCTACTTCAAGAAGGCGATTCTGTTCCGCCACCTTGTACCCTGACACCGGGGCCAAACAGTCTCTTTAACCTTGACTGAAAGTAGTTCTACTTCAAGAAGGCGATTCTGTTCCGCCACCTTGTACCCTGACACCGGGGCCTAACAGTCTCTTTAACCTTGACTGAAAGTAGTTCTACTTCAAGAAGGCGATTCTGTTCCGCCACCTTGTACCCCTACACCGGGGCCTAACAGTCTCTTTAACCTTGACTGAAAGTAGTTCTACTTCAAGAAGGCGATTCTGTTGCGCCACCTTGTACCCTGACACCGGGGCCTAACAGTCTCTTTAACCTTGACTGAGAGTAGTTCTACATCAAGAAGGCGATTCTGTTCCGCCACCTTGTTCCTCTACACCGGGGCCTAACAGTCTCTTTAACCTTGACTGAGAGTAGTTCTACATCAAGAAGGCGATTCTGTTCCGCCACCTTGTTCCTCTACACCGGGGCCTAACAGTCTCTTTAACCTTGACTGAGAGTAGTTGTACTTCAAGAAGGCTATTCTGTTGCGCCACCTTGTACCCTGACCCCGGGGCCTAACAGTCTCTTTAACCTTGACTGAGAGTAGTTCTACATCAAGAAGGCGATTCTGTTCCGCCACCTTGTACCCCTACACCGGGGCCTAACAGTCTCTTTAACCTTGACTGAAAGTAGTTCTATTTCAAGAAGGCGATTCTGTTCCGCCACCTTGTACCCTGACACCGGGGCCTAACAGTCTCTTTAACCTTGACTGAAAGTAGTTCTACTTCAAGAAGGCGATTCTGTTCCGCCACCTTGTACCCTGACACCGGGGCCTAACAGTCTCTTTAACCTTGACTGAAAGTAGTTCTACTTCAAGAAGGCTATTCTGTTCCGCCACCTTGTACCCCTACACCAGGGCCTAACAGTCTCTTTAACCTTGACTGAGAGTAGTTCTACTTCAAGAAGGCTATTCTGTTTCGCCACCTTGTACCCTGACACCGGGGCCTAACATTCTCTTTAACCTTGACTGAAAGTAGTTCTACTTCAAGAAGGCTATTCTGTTGCGCCACCTTGTACCCTGACACCGGGGCCTAACATTTTTTAACCTTGACTGAGAGTAGTTCTACTTCAAGAAGGCTATTCTGCTCCGCCACCTTGTACCCCTACACCAGGGCCTAACAGTCTCTTTAACCTTGACTGAGAGTAGTTCTACTTCAAGAAGGCTATTCTCTTCCGCCACCTTGTACCCCTACACCAGGGCCTAACAGTCTCTTTAACCTTGACTGAGAGTAGTTCTACATCAAGAAGGCGATTCTGTTCCGCCACCTTGTACCCTGACACCGGGGCCTAACAGTCTCTTTAACCTTGACTGAGAGTAGTTCTACATCAAGAAGGCGATTCTGTTGCGCCACCTTGTACCCCTACACCGGGGCCTAATAGTCTCTTTAACCTTGACTGAGAGTAGTTCTACATCAAGAAGGCGATTCTGACCGCCACCTTGTACCCTGACACCGGGGCCTAACATTCTCTTTAACCTTGACTGAGAGTAGTTCTACTTCAAGAAGGCTATTCTGCTCCGCCACCTTGTACCCCTACACCGGGGCCTAATAGTCTCTTTAACCTTGCCTGAGAGTAGTTGTACTTCAAGAAGGCTATTCTGTTCCGCCACCTTGTACCCTGACACCGGGGCCTAACATTCTCTTTAACCTTGACTGAAAGTAGTTCTACTTCAAGAAGGCTATTCTCTTCCGCCACCTTGTACCCCTACACCAGGGCCTAACAGTCTCTTTAACCTTGACTGAGAGTAGTTCTACTTCAAGAAGGCTATTCTGTTCCGCCACCTCGTACCCCTACACCGGGGCCTAACAGTCTCTTTAACTTTGACTGAGAGTAGTTGTACTTCAAGAAGGCTATTCTGTTCCGCCACCTTGTACCCTGACACCGGGGCCTAACATTCTCTTTAACCTTGACTGAAAGTAGTTCTACTTCAAGAAGGCTATTCTGTTCCGCCACCTTGTATCCTGACACCGGGGCCTAACATTCTCTTTAACCTTGACTGAAAGTAGTTCTACTTCAAGAAGGCTATTCTGTTCCGCCACCTTGTACCTTGACACCGGGGCCTAACAGTCTCTTTAACCTTGACTGAAAGTAGTTCTACATCAAGAAGGCGATTCTGTTCCGCCACCTTGTACCCTGACACCGGGGCCTAACATTCTCTTTAACCTTGACTGAAAGTAGTTCTACTTCAAGAAGGCTATTCTGTTCCGCCACCTTGTACCCTGACACCGGGGCCTAACATTCTCTTTAACCTTGACTGAGAGTAGTTCTACTTCAAGAAGGCTATTCTGCTCCGCCACCTTGTACCCCTACACCGGGGCCTAATAGTCTCTTTAACCTTGCCTGAGAGTAGTTGTACTTCAAGAAGGCTATTCTGTTCCGCCACCTTGTACCCTGACACCGGGGCCTAACATTCTCTTTAACCTTGACTGAAAGTAGTTCTACTTCAAGAAGGCTATTCTGTTCCGCCACCTTGTACGCCTACACCGGGGCCTAATAGTCTCTTTAACCTTGCCTGAGAGTAGTTGTACTTCAAGAAGGCTATTCTGCTCCGCCACCTTGTTCCCCTACACCGAGGCCTAACATTCTCTTTAACCTTGACTGAAAGTAGTTCTACTTCAAGAAGGCTATTCTGTTCCGTCACCTTGTACCCCTACACCGGGGCCTAACAGTCTCTTTAACCTTGCCTGAGAGTAGTTCTACTTCAAGAAGTAGTACATGTATTCAATGGATCATGTTCTCCTATGCTGAGGCCTAATGGGATGTGTCTCTTATGCTGATAGTAGGCCAAATCCAGGTATGCAACTCCTATTTACTAACTATGTTTCTCCTACACAGAAAAAAACTACGTCTCTTCAACGTTGATTGAATGTATGTCTATTTCAGTATAGGGGACCTTTTCTACGAACCGCGTTTCTACTACACTCCAGTTTACCGGGTTTTTCATCTTAAAAGTCTTTTCCTGATAAACAACTCAATGTTCTGGCATAGCCATGCCTGTTACCATGACCAAGAGTGGGTATAACTTACTAAGCGGCTCTTACCCCAACGACGTCTCCACTACACAGCGGTTTAATGGGGTTTGTCTAACCATAACTGAAAGCAGGTATGGTTTAATCAAGCTACTCTTTTGTCCGAGGCATTGGTTTTCCACACGACGTTTCAGTGGCCATCTCTTTTTAAGCCTTTTTGAGAGTAGTGATCATGTGCTAAATTTATACGGTAATATATCCCCCTTTTATGTTTCAGAAGACCTAAGCCATTTTTTAGATCTACTTTTCCCCAATTAGCATTCACCATTTTTCTTCTTATAGCTGCGCCTATCGGGCTACGATAACAAAATCGAGTACACTCGAGAAACCTTTGACGAAATACGTTTAATAAATTTCCGCTTTTATTCACCGTATATAAACATTAGGGTTTCTGCTCCGGGATTTTAGTAAGATTATAAGTTTTTGATAAAACAATGTCTATTGATCTTCTGAAATTGAGTAATATTCAAATTTTTGTTTTAATTAGTCTTTGAAGGAGACACTAATAATCTAATTTTGAAAATGTTGAAAAATATCGGATTTATGTTTGAGGGAGACGGAATTGGCGAAAACACTGGTGTTACATTTATTAGCGTGAGAAACAATTTTGTAATTTTAACCTGACAAATTTATAACTTTATGCACCATAATTAGCATAAAACAATACCGTGTTTACAATAGCCATGTAAAGTTTTCGATAGTTTAGAACTAAGTTACATATTCAAAGCCCATAGTTGTTAAGTTAAGTAAAGACGTGTTTGTTAATGGCTGACAGCTGGTTAAGTAAAGTGGTTCTACTATATCTAAAATATTAGGGAGTAAATCGATTAAAAATTTGTTACTGAGTGTAGAAGAGGGAACGAACAGTAATAAAGGACAAAAACAATTGAGGATGAAAAAAAATCACCTCTTTAGAGATAAAAGTAAATATCGCAACAAAAATATCTGAGATTCGTTGTAAATACAATGTAATTAACCCAATATACTGTATTACTAAATTAATGTTCCATAAATATGGAACTAAACAGAACTCACACTAGAAGGAAATACTCTAAAATAAATAGGAAAAGCGATGAAACCAGAATTTTACCGAAACAAACGAATGCGACTTAATTTAGTAGAAAATTTACAAACGTGTACAATTCCGCTAACCTCGCTAGAAATATATGTCAGTGAGATGCAAACCCCGATTTTCCACACTACTTGTTATTTTTTACTGCAGATCTTATAACTCGTACATTATTATTAGATAATAAAATTTATATTTTCTGCTGTATAAAAATGTTTATTTGAAATATTGCTTTCAAACAATAATTTCATCTTATATTTTCTAAAAGTTATACTAAATTTTCAAAACTTTTTCACATAAGAGCTAATTATTTTAGGCTAATTTCACTTACGTCGGATGTATATTATTCACGCGATAAATATTTTAGAGGTTATATTATCTTGTATTTGTCAATTATACTGCATTACTAAAGCCGAAGCACATAACTTCACCGCTGTCAGCCTTGAACAAACACGTATTTTACTTAACGTAACAATTATGGGCATTCAATATGTAACTCAGTTGTAAACTATCGAAAACTCCACGTGGCTATTGTAAACAAGGTATGTTTTATTACATTTTTATATCTCATCAACAAACCACACTATGTTCTTACATATCCATAATAAATAGCTCCACAGTCAGCGTCCTTGTGGTTTATTCATCATTGGTTGAAGGAGATTCGATCACATGACATATCCAATCAATACGGATTGTGTGAGGGGACGGTCTGGGTGTCGGGATTATGGTGAATCTTACGGAGAGAAACTCTCAATTTTTCGTACCTAGGCCGCCTATAAAGACTCTGTCATATTTACTCGTCCAAGCAATGAACACTCCATACAACTCGTTCGTGATTCCCATTCACGGATAGAAAACATCCTCTTAATATTCGACAACCTTATTAATTTTAAAGAGAAATAAAAGTGTACAAACAATGGCACACTACAAGGGCAGGACGCCGACCACTAATTTTAGGTAAACATGTCAAAGTGTCACGACAACTGAATCCTAATTACTTCGTGAAACTACTCCTGGTGACGAGGATTTCTTAATCCTGTCACATAAGAATAAACATAAGTTAAACGCATAATCCTACAACATAAGTTAAGAAAGTAATGAAACATTCCGTTGCTTTCAATAAAATAAGTGAAATACTTTTAAATTTTACTAACGGAATTGTAGTTTATTCAGTCACCTAAGGCAAACATATTTTTCCAAGTAGTTGTCACTTTCTAAAGAAGCTTTAATATTTTTTATCACTACTTAATCTATTGTGCTACAAATTTATTATGCATATAAAATGTTAAAGTAATTCTAATCTCTTTCCAAGACCATGTAAGTTTATACCTATTCTACAGTAGGCCTATGCAAATGTCTCTATATAAAAACGACGTCGTACCAAGCGACTGACTAAAAATTATTGTAAATCCTAAATATTTATTACACTCTCATAGTTATACATAAGAACGCTCTAAGAATGGTAAAATGTTATTGGGCACAAAAACCACTAGCTGTTTCAAATTCGGTAAATAATTATTGGGCACAAAAATCACTAGCTGTTTCAAATTCGGTAAATAATTGTTGGGCACAAAAACCACTAGCTGTTTCAAATTCGTTAAATAATTATTGGTCACAAAACGACCAGTTGTTTCGAATTCGGTAAATAATTGGTCACAAAACGACCAGTTGTATCAAATTTAGTATATAATTATTGGTCACAAAAACGAATTACTGGTCACAAAAACGACCAGTTGTAACAAATTCGGTAAATACTGGTCACAAAAACGACCAGCTGTTTCAAATTCGTTAAATAATTATTGGTCACAAAACGACCAGTTGTAACAAATTCGGTAAATACTGGTCACAAAAACGACCAGCTGTTTCAAATTCGTTAAATAATTATTGGTCACAAAACGACCAGTTGTAACAAATTCGGTAAATACTGGTCACAAAAACGACCAGCTGTTTCAAATTCGTTAAATAATTATTGGTCACAAAACGACCAGTTGTAACAAATTCGGTAAATACTGGTCACAAAAACGACCAGCTGTTTCAAATTCGTTAAATAATTATTGGTCACAAAACGACCAGTTGTAACAAATTCGGTAAATACTGGTCACAAAAACGACCAGCTGTTTCAAATTCGTTAAATAATTATTGGTCACAAAACGACCAGTTGTAACAAATTCGGTAAATACTGGTCACAAAAACGACCAGCTGTTTCAAATTCGTTAAATAATTATTGGTCACAAAACGACCAGTTGTAACAAATTCGGTAAATACTGGTCACAAAAACGACCAGCTGTTTCAAATTCGTTAAATAATTATTGGTCACAAAACGACCAGTTGTAACAAATTCGGTAAATACTGGTCACAAAAACGACCAGCTGTTTCAAATTCGTTAAATAATTATTGGTCACAAAACGACCAGCTGTTTCGAATTCGGTAAATAATTGGTCACAAAACGACCAGTTGTATCAAATTCAGTATATAATTATTGGTCACAAAAACGAATTATTGGTCACAAAAACGACCAGCTGTTTCAAATTCGGTAAATAATTATTGGGCACAAAAACCACCAGCTGTTTCAAATTCGGTAAATAATTATTGTCCTATACACAGAAATAATTCTTACAACTTTTCTGTTTATAAGTAATCAATTATATTTTCGCAACAAACTTGCATCCGTCAATGATTATTAAATACTTGCAATCATTAGTGTGTATCAATTCTTTGATTGCTAGTGCTAAGGATCTCTGATGAAGGCAACTTTGTTTCAGAAACATGTTCGATTAATAATAAACATCACAGCTGTGAGAACCCATTTGTATGTGTACTAGTGTTTTCTTAGAAATATGATCTCTTAAGCTGGGAGCTCAGGAGCATAATAAGTTAATCCCAGCATTTTAGTTGTTTTGTGTACCTGCTGGGTTTACATACATTACTAAATGCAAGAAAGGATATATAGCATTTAATTATCCTCTCTAATGCAAAGCATGTAATTAATTACAGCAAATACCTTTGTATGTTTTCCCTTTAACAAGAGCCGCGCATCAAAGAGAATGCATTTTGGATACGAGAGAAGTTCAACTTACTAAATTCACAAAGTGACTGAATGAAGAAATCGTTAAATATAAAACTTTTTTTATTAAAAAAATAAAATATTTAATAAAAAACAAGTTCATAACAAAATCAAAGATTTTTCAAATATTGTACCGTTCTTAAGTTAACTTACTTTTCGTTAAAAACGGTAATAGCAGTTATAACTATTTAACACTTGGAGTATATTTATTATACTCAGAAAATTGTGGTTTAAAGTTTCGTGTTGTATATTTATTGGTAGAAATAACTCATTATAAGAATAACTGCTCTAAGCTTTTAGCCTAAACGTTATGAAATTGGGTTCTTTGTTGTCACAACAGTTTAACTAACCTTGATAAAGCTTAGAATGAATGCTGCCATAAAGCTTAGCGCAGTTAATTTAAAGCTGATTCTTAAAGTGAAATAATTTGAATAATAAATACATTTAAAGGATGACCTAGCCTTTGAATAAGCATTATAACTTGAACGAGGTACAACTTTGTTGAAGGAACAACATGCGAAGCAGCTAAAACGAAAATGTACATAATCCGAAACCATGGGAAGAAGCTTAACCTGAAGCTTTCTAAGTCTGCAATATATTCTGAGCAACAGTCTCTTTGTTGGCTCATTATTTCTATTTCCCTCTTTACCTATGCATTTACTATTTATAAAATTACAGAATTTACAAGAGTTTTAAAATTTCAATTAGCCTACAGTTTATACTGCAATACAACTTGAACTAAACTCTAGCCCAGTGTAATTGCTAAATGCAATTACTTCTAGTAATTACATTTTTAATTAGTACTATAAATAACAAAGTATAAGCTTTTAACCAATAACTATTACGTATTCATAATATCCTTTTGCCAGACATGTATACAACAATGGGTGTAATGCAAGTTTAATTATTTTCACTAGTTCTGGGTGGGCACTGGTGTTGCGGATTTGCCCTAGTTCTGGGTGGATATGAGATAGAACTGACGCTGACGTCAGTAATCTGGCTTGAAGGACCTAACTACCGAATGCGATGTGATCAGGGCTATATTGCCCAAAACACTTGTAATAATTATTCCGTCTATAAAGTCCTATAATTGGCTAGTGAGTGTGTAACAGTTCTCGTTCAGTAACTAAACACACCATCTTGCAGAAGCTGGAGTGGTTTGAGAATCTTATTATCTGGCCTAAAGATAATCTTGATCATTGATTAAATGTTTGCATGGTTATAGATTTCGGATATAAAGTCCTATAATTGGCTAGTGAGTGTGTAACAGTTCTCGTTCAGTAACTAAACACACCATCTTTCAGAAGCTGGAGTGGTTTGAGAATCTTATTATCTAGCCTAAAGATAATCTTGATCATTGATTAAATGTTTGCATGGTTATAGATTTCGGATATAAAGTCCTATAATTGGCTAGTGAGTGTGTAACAGTTCTGGTTCAGTAACTAAACACACCATCTTGCAGAAGCTGGAGTGGTTTGAGAATCTTATTATCTGGCCTAAAGATAATCTAGGTCATTGATTAAATGTTTGCATGGTTATAGATTTCGGATATAAAGTCTTGCTGCAGAAATTGACTTCTGTATGAGCTTTATTATGCGATGGGAACATTACGTTTAAACTCTTCCTCATATCACTTTACTCTTTCCCTCCCATCTTACTTCATTCTACTTATCCTTCGTCCACCTTTTCCTCATTACAACAAGGTCTCTTTCCTCTCTTTTCAAGCCTTATGTTCCTCTCCTCCCATTCCTTTCTCTGTTGTACTTGTATTCCTGAATGAGCACAACAATACATTTCTCGAAACGTTGCTGGATTTTTAATAAATTAAGTAATTTTGACTCATGAATCAACCGTATTTCTATTCAACACAATAACGCATCAAATAAGACTATTTACAGCGAATATGTGAAACTAAAAACTCAAATAAGAGCATTTATTTATAGCAAATATCTGAAATTAAAAATTCACAGGAGTTCTCGTCTAGTAACCACCTTAAAAAATTCCGACCGTACCGTACCGCGTGTCCGTGCCTAGCCGTCCTAGTGCGCGCTTAGCTTAATAGGCTACTCTCGAAAGCTGTGGCGGAGGTAATTTTGTTATCTTAACCAACGGAAGCGTGGGCCCCAGCACGATGTGCTAATGGCATTCATATGAATAGCAAATCGCCTGCAAATAGTAAGAGAATAATTAGGCTAGTATTGAAAATGAAAGAAATTCGAATACTACTAAATGAATAATACTCGAAAATGAAAGAATATTTTTTCTACTAAATTTAGTTTTAGTTTTGAATACAAATACAAAATATTACGTTGTATTAATTATTAATAATAAATTATATATAAAACACATACACACAAAATTACTTATACAATTTTAAACATATAAGCTAGGTTTAATTTTTTACATATTTTTAGATTAAAAGTTTGGTAGTCTTACACATTTCAATATTCTTTCAAGTTATAAAACTAAAAGAGATTAAATGGTAGGAGAGTATTTTATCAATTTGTTAAAAAAAAATATAACTGAAGAACTTGCAGAGTCATTGGAGTTAGTAATTTGACATTTTAAGATTATTTAAAAAAAAAATCTTTATTGGCCAAATACACTCTTTGTCACGTTTCTGTTGAAATGAAAAGTTAGCAATTGTGAACAGATTTTATCATATTTCACCGCAGGCGACGACTTAGAAGTTACAAATACAAGTAATTCTGGTTTTCAGCAAAATACATAAATTCCGTGGATGTGTAGGAAATGTTATATTGCGAAAGCCCTTTTACGTCAAAATAATAACGAATCCGTTATTCTATCGTGTAAATTCCACTTGAATACATTCATTTACCATACACTGCTATATTTATTTAATGTCCTTGAAGCTCACTATCTATAGTCTATATTATTCCAACCGTAGTAGAGAATCTGATTAAATTATTTATATCATCTTCACATACAATACTACATCTTTATCCGGCTAGCGGGTAGATATTTCTCTTCATTACGGATAAAAGCATCTTTCAGGTAACTGACCATAGGTTACGGAACCTTAGATTCTCCTCATTACCAGTCCTCGAAATCATTCTTCGTTTTCTCAATCTATGAAATTTAATAAATCTTTCCTTCCCTTTATCCTTTGAAAGATATGTAACTCAAGACACCTCCCCTAACTCCAATAGAGAGTAATTCTGTTTCAGGTAATTGACCCTGCCGACTCTATGGCATAAATTCTCCCGATTTCCAGTGCCAGGAGATCGTTAGGCCTATTTCGTTTCCTTAATCAAACAACTTTATTATATCTGCCCCTTCCTTTATTCTTTAGAGGGTATGCAGGCCTAACTCTAGACATGTCTGTATGACCCCAATAGAGAGTAAGTGACTTTTTCAGGTTAGTGTTCCTTCCGGCGTGATGGCATAATTTTACTCTTTTCAGATCATCACTTCCTTTCCATAATTTACCTAATTTAATGAATTCTTTCGCACCTTTCACCTTGCATGAGTATGTAACGTTCAGATACTTCTTTATGACCCCAATAGAGAGTAAGGGACTTTTTCAGGTTAGTGTTCTTTCCGGCGTGATGGCATAATTTTACTCTTTTCAGATCATCACTTCCTTTCCATAATTTACCTAATTTAACGAATCCTTTCGCACCTTACATGAGTATGTAACGTTCAGATACTTCTTTATGACCCCAATAGAGAGTAAGGGACTTTTTCAGGTTAGTGTTCTTTCCGGCGTGATGGCATAATTTTACTCTTTTCAGATCATCACTTCCTTTCCATAATTTACCTAATTTAATGAATCCTTTCGCACCTTTCACCTTACATGAGTATGTAACGTTCAGATACTTCTTTATGACCCTAATTGAGAGTAAGTGACTTTTTCAGGTTAGTGTTCCTTTCGGCGTGATGGCATAATTTTACTCTTTTCAGATCATCACTTCCTTTCCATAATTTACATAATTTAATGAATTCTTTCGCACCTTTCACCTTGCATGAGTATGAAACGTTCAGATACTTCTTTATGACCCCAATAGAGAGTAAGTTACTTTTTCAGGTTAGTGTCCCTTCCGGCGTGATGGCATAATTTTACTCTTTTCAGATCATCACTTCCTTTCCATAATTTACCTAATTTAATGAATCCTTTCGCACCTTACATGAGTATGTAACGTTCAGATACTTCTTTATGACCCCAATAGAGAGTAAGTGACTTTTTCAGGTTAGTGTTCCTTCCGGCGTGATGGCATAATTTTACTTATTTCAGATCATCACTTCCTTTCCATAATTTACCTAATTTAATGAATCCTTTCGCATCTTACATGAGTATGTAACGTTCAGATACTTCTTTATGACCCAAATAGAGAGTAAGTGACTTTTTCAGGTTAGTGTTCCTTCCGGCGTGATGGCATAATTTTACTCTTTTCAGATCATCACTTCCTTTCCATAATTTACCTAATTTAATGAATCCTTTCGCACCTTACATGAGTATGTAACGTTCAGATACATTTTTATGACCCCAATAGAGATTAAGTGACTTTTTCAGGTTAGTGTTCCTTCCGACGTGATGGCATAATTTTACTCTTTTCAGATCATCACGTCCTTTCCATAATTTACCTAATTTAACGAATCCTTTCGCACCTTTCACCTTACATCAGTATGTAACGTTCAGATACTTCTTTATGACCCCAATAGAGAGTAAGTGACTTTTTCAGGTTAATGTTCCTTCCGGCGTGATGGCATAATTTTACTCTTTTCAGATCATCACTTCCTTTCCATAATTTACCTAATTTAATGAATCCTGTCGCACCTTTCACCTTACATGAGTATGTAACGTTCAGATACTTCTTTATGACCCCAATAGAGAGTAAGTGACTTTTTCAGGTTAGTGTTTCTTCCGGCGTGATGGCATAATTTTACTCTTTTCAGATCATCACTTCCTTTCCATAAATTACCTAATTTAATGAATTCTTTCGCACCTTTCACCTTGCATGTGTATGTAACGTTCAGATACTTCTTTATGACCCCAATAGAGAGTAAGTTACTTTTTCAGGTTAGTGTTCCTTTCGGCGTGATGGCATAATTTTACTCTTTTCAGATCATCACTTCCTTTCCATAATTTACCTAATTTAATGAATCCTTTCGCACCTTACATGAGTATGTAACGTTCAGATACTTCTTTATGACCCCAATAGAGAGTAAGTGACTTTTTCAGGTTAGTGTTCCTTCCGGCGTGATGGCATAATTTTACTTATTTCAGATCATCACTTCCTTTCCATAATTTACCTAATTTAATGAATCCTTTCGCACCTTACATGAGTATGTAACGTTCAGATACTTCTTTATGACCCCAATAGAGAGTAAGTGACTTTTTCAGGTTAGTGTTCCTTCCGGCGTGATGGCATAATTTTACACTTTTCAGATCATCACGTCCTTTCCATAATTTACCTAATTTAACGAATCCTTTCGCACCTTACATGAGTATGTAACGTTCAGATACATTTTTATGACCCCAATAAAGATTAAGTGACTTTTTCAGGTTAGTGTTCCTTCCGACGTGATGGCATAATTTTACTCTTTTCAGATCATCACTTCCTTTCCATAATTTACCTAATTTAATGAATCCTTTCGCACCTTACATGAGTATGTAACGTTCAGATACTTCTTTATGACCCCAATAGAGAGTAAGCGACTTTTTCAGTTAGTGTTCCTTCCGACGTGATGGCATAATTTTACTCTTTTCAGATCATCACGTCCTTTCCATAATTTACCTAATTTAACGAATCCTTTCGCACCTTTCACCTTACATCAGTATGTAACGTTCAGATACTTCTTTACGACCCCAATAGAGAGTAAGTGACTTTTTCAGGTTAATGTTCCTTCCGGCGTGATGGCATAATTTTACTCTTTTCAGATCATCACGTCCTTTCCATAATTTACCTAATTTAACGAATCCTTTCGCACCTTACATGAGTATGTAACGTTCAGATACATTTTTATGACCCCAATAAAGATTAAGTGACTTTTTCAGGTTAGTGTTCCTTCCGACGTGATGGCATAATTTTACTCTTTTCAGATCATCACTTCCTTTCCATAATTTACCTAATTTAATGAATCCTTTCGCACCTTACATGAGTATGTAACGTTCAGATACTTCTTTATGACCCCAATAGAGAGTAAGCGACTTTTTCAGTTAGTGTTCCTTCCGACGTGATGGCATAATTTTACTCTTTTCAGATCATCACGTCCTTTCCATAATTTACCTAATTTAACGAATCCTTTCGCACCTTTCACCTTACATCAGTATGTAACGTTCAGATACTTCTTTACGACCCCAATAGAGAGTAAGTGACTTTTTCAGGTTAATGTTCCTTCCGGCGTGATGGCATAATTTTACTCTTTTCAGATCATCACTTCCTTTCCATAATTTACCTAATTTAATGAATTCTTTCGCACCTTTCACCTTACATGAGTATGTAACGTTCAGATACTTCTTTATGACCCCAATAGAGAGTAAGTGACTTTTTCAGTTAGTGTTCCTTCCGGCGTGATGGCATAATTTTACTCTTTTCAGATCATCACTTCCTTTCCATAATTTACCTAATTTAATGAATTCTTTCGCACCTTTCACCTTACATGAGTATGTAACGTTCAGATACTTCTTTATGACCCCAATAGAGAGTAAGTTACTTTTTCAGGTTAGTGTTCCTTTCGGCGTGATGGCATAGTTTTACTCTTTTCAGATCATCACTTCCTTTCCATAATTTACCTAATTTAATGAATCCTTTCGCACCTTACATGAGTATGTAACGTTCAGATACTTCTTTATGACCTCAATAGAGAGTAAGTGACTTTTTCAGGTTAGTGTTCCTTCTGGCGTGATGGCATAATTTTACTCTTTTCAGATCATTACTTCCTTTCCATAATTTACCTAATTTAATGAATCCTGTCGCACCTTACATGAGTATGTAACGTTCAGATACTTCTTTATGACCTCAATAGAGAGTAAGTGACTTTTTCAGGTTAGTGTTCCTTCTGGCGTGATGGCATAATTTTACTCTTTTCAGATCATTACTTCCTTTCCATAATTTACCTAATTTAATGAATCCTGTCGCACCTTTCACCTTGCATGAGTATGTAACGTTCAGATACTTCTTTATGACCCCGGTAGAGAGTAAGTCTACTTCAGGTAAGCGATCTTGATCACACGGTGCTATGAACTATTCTCTCTAAAGCAGGCATCCTCACTAGGCGGCCCGCGGGCCGCATGCGGCCCTCGGGACGATTTTTTGCGGCCCTTAGATGGTTAGGATTGAAGTCAGAATATTATATAACTTAAATAAATATTATATTCAGAGTGTTTTGAAAATCTGTCGTTATTTTACTAAACTTAATTAATTAGTCAAACTACTGAAGTTAAAAACCCCGCCCGCTGTATCTTTGCCTCGGGCTTTACTGACGTTTAGCAAGCAATAGTATCGGCAACACCGCAACTTAACGTGTGACGGTGGAGACGTGCAAAAGGTAAGAAAGAAGAGACTGCCATATGTTTGATATGTCGTGAAACTGTACCATTTCGCTTGGTAGAAAATCCATGGGCAATGAAACCAGCTAATGTAGCTCATCTTTCCGTTTTTGGATATGAAGGGATTTGAAAAATGAATTAATCGATCTTCAGAACGATACGGAACTCAAAAGTATTTTTGAAGAAAAGATGAAGAATAAAGCTCACTATGAGTTTCGGAGGGTTGTTGAAAAGGACAAATTTCCTAACTTACTTGAATGTGCTCAGAAAATATTGTATGTTTTTTCATCTACTTATGTCTGTGAATCTACATTCAGTAAGCTGAAGTTTGTAAAAAACAAGTACAGATCTAGGCTAACAAGTGAGAATGTTGAGAACATTTTAAGAATTTCAGTTTCTTCCCAACTGCCAATATAGATGCCATATTAGAGGACTGTGAAAGATTTCGCCCATCAACTTCAAAGAATTAACTAAGTAAAAAAAAAAACATTTTCAAACTTTTTTATGCGCAAAACAGTATATTTATGTTGGTAATGTAATAAACGTATGTTATAATCATATTGTTTGTCAGTTATTTAGTGCTTCTTGTACTTGCGGCCCTCAGGAAAATTTTATGCAAAATTTAAGCTCTCAAAGTATTCCTAGTGAGGACCCCTGCTCTAAAGGATACTAAAAGACACTAATCATACTTATGCAGGTGTATTTACAATCATTTTCTGGATTGTATGTAATTAAATTTGTCTTGTTCCTCATTCAATAAGAGGAATAAGGGTTCGTTTATCTTATATGTTCTATAATTTTTACAGTTATAATGATGTATAATTTTCTGTAGATATAATAGTTTTACAAAATTCATCTATTCACGTAATAATACTAAAAGTTGGCATTGTATATAACCTAATTTTATTTCCGACTTTTACAATTGTATTGTTCATGCCACCGTTTTTGTGAGGAGATATTTACATATCATTAAAACTACAAATATGTCTAAATATTGCTTTGGGCCAATCTCGAAATCTGGTGCAATAAATAGATTATAGATAGATAGTATACGTAAGATTTAAGTATGTATATAAAATATCTAATTATAATTATAATTATAATTATCTAATTATAATTATAATACATATATATATATATATATATATATATATATATATATATATATATATATATATATATATATAGATAGATAGATAGATAGATAGTTCATAAGAACTATGTCCACTGCATGAGTTACAAAGAGGATTAAAAAGCCTATCAGACTCTTGTAGTACAATTCCCTTTACTACTGCGATTATTGCAAAGGCGCAGATAAATATACTGAAGATAAGGTCTGTCAATTCGGTCGAATTCCCCGAGGAAAGAGACGTCTTACTTCCCACGTCGAAACCTGTTCGATTCCAAAACAACAACCTACGCTTGTCGAGAATGGGCAACAATAAGTTAGCAGCTGTTTAATGATCCAAATATTCCAACAATTAAACGAGGCGTGCCCTAAAACGTCTGTAGGTTTCGGCAACTTGAGGAACTGGTTTCTTTCACCGCCAACAGCTGCTTCACTATAATTACTGCTACTCGAATACAATTAACCTATAAATGTACATAAGCTGTACCTGTACTTCGTGTAAACTCTCTTATATACGTAATAGCATTTATAAAGGAATGCATCATTGAAGATTTCCCTCTGTTTCATCGCTTCAAAACAAATAATATGCGGTTTTAAATAAAATAGACGAGAGATTTCTTTCATTCTTCGTTCTACTCAATTACAAGCTATTCAGTGCGAAGTAAACTTTTATCAAACTTTCCTGATGTTTGATTCTCACTCTGGAATCTGATTGCATCATGTCAATGCTCGGTGAAACCTGACATAAACATCTGCCTCTTATTTTCTTGATCTCAAATTAATTTTTTTGATAGTTTAATATATTCTCAATTTTATGCGTTTGAGCTGTGTTGGGTATTTGTTTTTTTTTTACTTTTTCTAATACAATTAAATATTTTTCTATCAAATTCCACAGTGTTAAAGATTTAATGAGCTCTCTTTCATTTTGTTTATTCAATGCTACATGCCTGAGATAGTACTTTTACTATAAGTAATAAGTTTTTTTTTAGTTTGAGCTTTGTTGAGCATTTTGTTCTTCGTTGAATTTTTCTAATAACAATAAATATTTTTCTATCAAATTCCACAGTTTCAACGATTTAATGAGCTTTCTTTCATTTGATTAATTTCAATGTTTTACTATGTTTCACCGAAAGCTCTTTTACTAAAAATTCTATATATCTTACTTTTTTCGTTTTTTTTTTATGGAAAAAAGTATATTAAGGTTTTACTTTTCTTAAAATTCACATATTGTTACAATATTGCAGCATTGCATACAAGTCGCCATTTAATATGGCCAACGTATGTGAACTAAGTGTTAATTTCTATGTTTGCACTAAAGAGATAAATAAGCAAACTTAGGTAATCAGAGGCTGAAGTCTAATATAGAAACAATTAATGTTTTCATTTTTATATAAATATTAACATATATATGGAAATAGTTGTGATAAACCTAACTTTGCTACCATTTTTCATAAGCTGGGGATGACTCTGGACATACCGTAGTATTAGTAAACTCACTGCAACTGAAAACTCTACTTAAATCCCGTGGTAAAATAAACACAGAATCTTACTGTTTTCTGTTCCGCAATCACTATTAATTTCTTGAACTTAATTTAGACATTTTGACCTAATCCTAGAAGTGAAAACGATAGTAAGCCAAGCAGATTTCGCTAACTTAGAAACAGATCCACTAATATCTATTTGTATTGTTTTATTATGCAAATGTCTTCACCGATCAATATAAAATAATATGTAAATTTTATTTTAGAAAAACCTTTGAAAAAAAACTATTACCCTATTTAAATTACCCTCCATGATTTCTTTGTTATTCTACAACTCACAATATGACAAGGTTCAGTTTTATCTGAGAAGGACGTATAGATATAAACAGTATTTTTCTCTTTTCCGTTACTGGGAAATATTTATACAGTAGCCTTGGTTATGTAAGGCGGGGCTCAGTAAAGTGGTATTATACTACTACTTAGTTGCCACAATTCATCCTTTCATATGTGAAAAATACTCTAGGCATTTGTGGCTCTAAACGTTGCGGGTCAATGGGTGATTCTTGCTGTCTAGTCTTGTTATTTTTCTGTATATATCAAAAGCGATTTTTGTATGTTAGAAGCAAAATGGGCTTATCAATACAACAAACTCCAACTGCTATAAATGCTTAAAATAAACCCCAGGTTTAGAAGAAGCGCGACTAATTTTCGTTTTTAACTTTTAACATAAGAAGAGGTTCCTGAATATGTCAATAATTTTAAATTAGGCCCCTTAATAAAATCTTCGCATAGAGCAGACGAGAGAGAGAGAGAGAGAGAGAGTGCCACACACGTAAACAGACTGACAGTTGCACAAAAAGAAGGAGGAAATCAGACAGATAAAGAGAGTGCCACACACGTAAACAGACTGACATGCACAAAATGTAAGAGGAAAGCAGAGAGAGAGAGAGAGAGAGAGAGAGAGAGAGAGTGCCACACACGTAAACAGACTGACAGTTGCACAAAAAGAAGGAGGAAATTAGACAGATAAAGAGAGTGCCACACACGTAAACAGACTGACATGCACAAAATGTAAGAGGAAAGCAGAGAGAGAGAGAGAGAGAGAGAGAGAGAGAGAGAGAGAGAGAGAGAGCCACACACGTAAACAGACTGACAGTTGCACAAAAAGAAGGAGGAAATCAGACAGATAAAGAGAGTGTCACACACGTAAACAGACTGACATGCACAAAATGTAAGAGGAAAGCAGAGAGAGAGAGAGAGAGAGAGAGAGTGCCACACACGTAAACAGACTGACAGTTGCACAAAAAGAAGGAGGAAATCAGACAGAGAAAGAGAGTGCCACACACGTAAACAGACTGACATGCACAAAATGTAAGAGGAAAGCAGAGAGATAGAGAGAGAGAGAGAGAGAGAGAGAGAGAGAGAGAGAGAGAGAGAGAGAAGAGATAAATAAATGAGAGGAAGAGAAAGGGGGAAAGAAGGCTAAAATCACTGACACAAATTATTTGACGCTACCAGGGATCAAAGCTATGACTTTTATTAGTAACGAATCGCTCTCTATACCCACTTGAACAGGTCAATAACCTGTTGTATAAATATATTGATTACAATTAATTATATTTTACGTAATAATAATACCCTATGTATAAAGTCGAACGTCTATATAACGAACTTCCAAATAACGAATTTTTATGGCATCGTTTGACATTTTAGAATTTAGTATTATAATATGAATCTTTGTTCGATTTTGACTTTTCAAAATGAAACATTCTCTCCAACTGAAAAACATTTTTGTGTGTGCTGTATCGGCAGATTACATAGGTATTTTCAGGGGATTGTTTTCAGCAGGACGTGTAGTGAAACCAACAGGTTGTCAGGTAGTAGGCAATACGGTTCATCTAACACCGGTTACAGTACTGTACTGTAGTCTACACCCTACCATCAGTATACTACGTTAGTAAAAAACTTATTCGACGAATTTATTGCTACGTATTCTTTCCTTTTATACCACTAGGAAGGGACATCTTCCTCACAATAACCTTGCTAGTTCAGCTACTCCGTTTTACTTGTGCCGTGAATTTGTCGAACTTTGAAAAAATGTCAAAAGGAAGGTGCACAAGTGTTACAAGAAAAAGTGAACGTTATAAAAGAGGTCGATGAAGGTGTAAAGAAGTTAGATGTTTCAAAAAAATTCGGTATAACTCAGAGTTTGCTATCGATTATACTAAACAATCGGCATCAGATTTTAAAACGAAATGTTTTTTTAAGCAAAGTGCAACAAAAAATTATTCACCTTTTCAAGTAAAACCTTAACCATTAGAAACGAGAAATTTTATCAATTTGTGTTTCATTTAATGTTTTTTCTCTGAATACGACTTGTGTAGTGTACAGTACAGTTTGTATTGAGTGTATAGTGTATTTAAATTGATAAAGTCATTTAATAGATTAATGTACTGAGTGTCCTTCGAATAAAATTTAGTACTGTAGTTATGCTTCTTGAAAATGAATTACATTAGTGAGTACACTCATTTATTACCATATTTATACAATATTTTCCCAGTAGCATTAGATTAGCCTTCGTAATATACAGAATACGAAGCTTACTGTAGGCCTATTTCATACGGATATCTAATATGGTGACAAAGAAACATTCTGAACGCATTGATACTGAAACACGGTATATTGACACATTATAACACTTCTCCCATCTTAACATTGATCTATTACCTTATCCTTATGCAGGGCAGGAGTATTCTTGGCAAGACGACTTCTCATTAACGAATACCTCTATATAACGAAATTTTTATCGGGATAATCGATTTCGTTATACGAAAGTTAAACTGTATATAGAAATATTTTTTTGTTGATTTATAGTTATATATGTGTAAACTATACACAATATCAAGAGCACAGTGGTATAATATATTGCAATGAAAATATTGGAAAGAACCCCAATACCACAAAAATAATCAAAAATAAGAAATAAAACAAGTTACTTAAGATTACTCGATCACTCTAGTTTGTAACTTCTTGTTTGCTAGATTGTAATTTTCTAATAAGACCCTCTGATGATGATGACATGGTCATCGAAATGTACATAAGGGTTTAATCTTAAGTAACTTAGTTTATTTGTTATTTTTGTGGTATTGGGGTTCTTTTCAATATTTTCATTGTAATGTGTAAACTGTGTTTAACTATTATAATATTGGTATTTTAATTATCATGTTAGTCGCACGCCCCGAGGAGATAAAATTAATTTCACTTTTTACCCCAAAGTAAAAGAAACAATCACTATGGAAGCGTGATGAAAATATCTGGACTACTCGCTTTCCTTAATTAATCCGCTTGTTTGAAGGATGAAAAGCGACAACGTGATTAATTGCCTAAATTAATTAACTCCGTTTAAAAAGGAAGAAAATTAAACGAACCCGTTTCCCTCTGAGTAACTCTAGAATCTAATTAAGTGTCCTACAATTTGCAAACTGCAATACATCCACAATCCGCAAACTGCAGTATATTAGATTTCTTTCAATTTATGGACAGTTTGAACGATGATTCTACTTGTTTCAAACAATTGGAATTTAACTGAGATAAGAGAGACGCAAATGTTGTTAGGTCAATATTTGGCCCCAAGGGAAACAGGGAAGGAGAGGGCTTAATTAATTAATTCGCCTTAAATATTTGCGAAGGGACAAAACTTCAGTAGAAATCCTTCATCAGCCCTAATAGGAAGGACACGAAGAATCGACCGCGGCGCATTGGGGATCTTGACACATACATGTTCATTGTTGATTGTTGATAGATGATTAAGCAATCAATATTAAAACTGTAATGATTATATGTAGCTCATTCATGTCAGCACAAATGGAATAAAAAGTCACAAAAACTTTGACTTTTTTTATAGCTTATATTTATATGATTAATTTTTGTGTACTGTATTTTTAATTATTTACTATCTCGTAGTCTTGCCCAGATTATGTTGCCGCTTACCACAGCCCCTCCTCTTTTTTTGCATGCACATCTTCCTCTTTCAGTTTTATTTTTCTAATCGCCATTTGTATTAGTTTGTGGAAGTACCATCACAATCAAGCACATTCTGCTTGATTGTGATGAGTTGACCGATTTGTATATACGTTAGGTTCTTCGAGGTAGTTTAAACGTGGTTTTAATGGACGATGTCACTGCTATCTACCGTGTCATCGCTTTATTACTCCATCTGAATATATATAACAATATTTAATACCATGTAAATTATATAATTTTTATTTAGTTTAACTTAGAACTAGTC
This sequence comes from Prosapia bicincta, assembly GCA_036971475.1. Taxonomy (NCBI): domain Eukaryota; kingdom Metazoa; phylum Arthropoda; class Insecta; order Hemiptera; family Cercopidae; genus Prosapia; species Prosapia bicincta. The sequence continues at coordinate 59,546,094 of JBAIZL010000005.1, read as the reverse complement.
TAACTTAATTGTGTAATTTTAATTGTATTGTTTAGATAATTGAAATTAGTTTTAACTCAATTCAATTTGTTTAGTTTTAGTTATTAATATTAGTTAGGCAATGATAACCTTGTTTGGTTTTTCGCCTGGAAAGAAAATGGTATTAGTTTTTTTATTGCAATCTAGACGCCTATATTTTTCTTCTGGTATTTGATTTCCATTTCCAAGCTTTCAGTGGTACCCTTCACATTCACCGTCGCATATACCCATACCGAAGAATCAGTTTTCTTATTTCTAATTCTTCATTTAGAGTTTGTTTTAAATTAATTTATTTGCTTATAAGTATTTACATTTTTTTATCTTCTATAGATAGTCTACAGCTTCTCCAAAACATCATTCCCATTACATTTATTATATTTTTCATTCTTTTACCACCCATGCCCTTTAAGGAAGAGTAAACTACTTTCTACTTATGTTTTACAGATTTATGGTTTAGTTTGTATCATTATCGTTGCAAATGACTGAGTCTAATGGACTTGTTCATATTCTCTCCTTTTTTGCTCGATCTATTGTGTGTGCGTTTCATCTGTATGTTTGTGTGCAGTCCTGTATCTGTTAAACAAGTATTATTACTCCTTTATGGAGACGTTGGCATTTTCTAGATCCTCTATGGTATTTCCAATGACTATGTAATGTGCCTTATCGTAATTAATCTCCAATCCCCCATTTTTAAATTATCCTCTCAGGTAAGGGATTTCTTTTTATTCTCTGCTAAAATTACATTCTCGTCTGCAAATATAATGTTGAGTATAGCTATCGTCAATTTTAACCCCAAACACTCTATATTTGCTGGTTCAATTCTTTGGGGCTTCGTCTGTACATATTTTGAACAACGTTGGCTACATACAGTAGTTTTTTGGGAGACTTTCACCCTCTATAAATGAATCATACTTGTATTCTTTAGTCGTCTCTTCGGTAGTGATTTTATGACGTCATTGCTTCCGTTTTTCCCTACTGTTGTCCCTAGATTATTGGTTGTCTTAAAATCGAAGGTTTACAAACACAATGTACAATTTCATATTGTACGAGATTGTTGTTTTTAGTTTTTTTATTGAACATATTTTGATGCATGAGCGTTTAGAAAGAAAACCACCATGTTCTTCAGAATATTTCTCTTTTCTTTATTTTTTCCTGTACAAGTTCTGTAGTTTTATTTACAAATATTTCACTTTATACCTTCAGTGCTGTCCAAATTATTAGACTAAGAGTGTTAGGAATGTGAATTCTTTACTGTCTGCACAGGCAGATGTAGGATACATTGTTCAGAACTTTTTTTATATTTTCTGTGGAATCCTTTGATCTTGTTAAGCATTTCAAGTATTTTAGGATTAATTTTCTCACGTTCTTGACAAGAAGTTTTTATTTCTTTATTACTTCTGAAAAACGTCTAAAGGCTTCCAATTTAATATAACATTGTTGTGGAATTTTTATTTTATTGTCCATTACGAAAAATGATGTATGTTTATGGTTTCTGTAGTTTTAAGTCGCTCTGCTACTATGACTACTATCATCTATGAAGGATAGGAAAAGATTGCGAATATTGCTATAGTTTGATATAAAACAGAATAGGATTCTACGTAGGTGAAATTGGCCAGAGGGAGTGGGGGGATAGTGCCGTCTGAGCGAATAGGAAGTTCACATCTTGCTGCGTGGGTGAGCCTTGTTGCCAATTCAACGTTAAACTTTCGTTCGTCGCTCAGTTTCATCGAAGCTGTGGTGGAGTGAGCTACTAGTGGTGTAGCTGCCGCTGGCGATGGTGGGTTGAGAGTCACAGCGTTCCAACTGACAACACCGCATCCCTACCCTGTCACAGACCCATTCCTATTCTACTTTAAATCAAAGTGTAGCATTATGTTCGGAATATTAAACCTTCTCATGCATTGAAAATATTGAGGCATCATGCGCGTTGGGTTTCGTATATAAAGTAGACCTATTCTCTACGGGGGTCATAAAGAGATGGCTAACCGTTACAACAATTTAATAATGAAAACATGTGTAGTCGTAATAAAAACATTTATTTTATAAGTCATTACGCGTTTCAGTGGCAATTGTAATCTTCAGTGTAACATTGTACAAAATTTGAATTATAATCCTTTGCAGAATGTTTGTTTATATTAAACTACTGTGCTTATACTAACTAATGATGAATTTTAGAAGTCAGAAAACTCATTTTAAGGAACAAACCACACAACACTTAATAAATCACGTGGCTGGTGCCTTCTTTTTTAGGAACGGGTTTGTATTAGTAGTAAGAACGTTATTGAAAAAGTTAGAATATATAACGTCTACTTGTTATAAAATTTGTTGGAGATATGACTTATCTTATCTTCTGAATTAAAGATATGATAAATAATTGTATATTTAGTTTAGTTTATATAAAATTTGAAAACAATTTTAGAACACAATTAATAATTTATATTTTATAATGCTAAATACAATATTTATTTTACATTATCTTACAATAATGCTTACAATATTTATCAATATTTAAATTTTATTCATTTGGACATATAATAATATGTGCCATTTGCTTATATAATGGTGCTATACCCCATCTTTGCTGGGAACCTCTAATCCAAGAAAAACTACACAAATATAATATCAAAACTATAAAATTTACACAAACTAAATAAAAATAGCCGACTACACACAGCCAGAAATTACGTCATTTTAGGCTAACCCTAAAAATTGCACATTAGGCCTTTTGCTATATTAACTCCATCCCATCCACGCTTAAAACAACCGAGTTGTGAGTTTCTTTCCGAGTTGACAATAGGACACAACTCCTAAAACAGTTCTCCTCATTCAATAGCAAAGTAAGTGCGACTTAGTATTTATATGTAACTACATGCACAAGTATTTAAGCGTACACTAATAGATGAAGTTAAATAGAATATTTTTTAAAATTTTGAAATAATTTACTTGGTATCCACACTTGGGATCAGTATGCTTTGCTTAGTTTGTTACTCGTATGTAATATGTTTGTAGATTTATTGTTCTTTAGTTGTGGTTTACATTCCAAGATAAACAGAAAATTAACAATAATGACTGACTCAAAATGAATACGGTAAAACCTCTCATATCCGTTCCTCTCAAATCCGGAACCTAATATGGAAATAAAGTAAGCTTGTTTATTCAGCAAGACACCTTGCCATCGGGCCAGTTGGCTCCTCGTTCTTTCCCGACTCAAGTCAGTTGTGTTCGAGTCTCCGTATGGTTCAGTACACTAGTGTTCTAAGGAGGGCAAAACACTGCAGGGACGAACGCAGCAAAGCTTCACGATTGGTTAAAGAATCAGTTTGTCCCTTACGCAAAAGAAAACAACTTGCCGAGGAGGCTATTTTATTACTCGTGAATGCCCCTTCCAACAATCAGCAGTGAATTGAAAAGTGGCGGTATAAAGGCGTGCTTTTACCACCAAACGTAACATCTTTGTGCCAACCAATGGATCAAGGCGACCTGGAAAATCTCAAACGCCTTTATCGCCCTAAATTACTAACACTTGTAATCGCGGGCATGGATGGGGTGAAAAGACTAAAAAACGAAGACTTGTCTAGATGTCGCTTTATGGAATGTAATGTACGTAATCAGGCCGATAACACTAGTTAAATCATAAAACAAACAATGAGGGGATTGAAAACGTATTGCAAACAAAAAACCTTGCTAGTGAATGAAATGAAGAATTCGTCTAATTTTTCCAAAACATTCCTAGTTGTAAGGACATGAACAGTGTTGGCGTGAATGGATGGATGAAAGAGGCGTTCGTGGGTTTAATACAAGCGACTTATAGACTGAGTGTACACAGAGCCAGCGCTTGCCGAAGATGACGAAAGATAACAAACCATAAAGCATAGCGAAGCTTTTCAGGGTGTAAAGTGTATTCTACAAGGATATTGAAATATAATTACAATTTTCAATACGTGTAACTCTTTTACGTAAAACAATCATTTATCTATTTCCATTTGGAATGGTTGGGATTACGTAGTAAAAACGTAGGCCTACATCATTACATAACCTCACTCATATCCGGATTTTTCTTTATCCGGATCGAGCTGTCACCACATTGATCCGGATATAAGAGGTTTTACTCTATTCTGAAATGGATTACAAACTAGCTACTAACGATCTTAAATAATATTTTCAATAATTTTCAATGTGATATTTCAATAATATACCTATTTCAATAATACAATTATCTATGTACCGTATTGGTAAAACTTTCTACATTGATTGAACGAAATAGAGAAAATTATTGTAAATAGATATAGAAATTTTATAAAATATATTAAATTATTTTTTCTCTATACCAAAAACAAAACGTTTATATTGATGAAAAAGACTTGAAGCAATGCAACCGCTCATGTACTTGAGTTTGATACTGCATATCGAACACAGACGTCATGCATGTTGCATGTTTCATCGTTCAGGCGCTAGGCATCACTTAAATTTTTATAATTTTAATAATGTTTACATTATGTCCATATTATTTTTGTATGGTTATTGTCTGAAATGGACTAAACAAATATTTTTTAAAATAGGAATTTTTGGACATTTTCAGAGATTTATATTTTACGTGCTTCTAGTTTTCGTTAAAATTCACTGCGTTTTTGTTAGTGTTACGAAGTACTGTAATAAGAACGCGTCTTTGAAATAATATTACTAATAAAGGGTTTATTTAAATTAATATAAAATATACAATTTTCTTCTGATAATACCCACGGGTTGTGAACATTCTCGGAATAAAGCAAGGTAATAACTCGATATGTTACTTTATACAAGAAATTCGCAAGATATAATAAATGAAGAAATATTTCTAAAACGAAAGTCTAAAGTAATGAAATTGTTCTTTTAATGAAACGAAAGATAACCTTTGTTGTATAAACTCCTGAAATCAAATAAAACACTAGGATCAAGTATTTTTGCAAAGCTGCGTTATCTTCTTTCAAATATTCCTTGCGACTCTAACAGTTGAAACCTGCCTTTGTATATTTTAATTTCTTTGTTATTTGACATTCCTAAATACAATAAATAATGTATACCTTATATTTTTATTGCGAATGGTTAGACTTTAAAAATAAAAGAATAAGCAGAACACTATCAGTCCAAATGAATCGTCTTGTTCCTCAACTAATGTTTTGAAAAACAATTTACCGTGTTTAAAATATAGTTACTAAATGTAATAAACTTAAGTTAAATTAAAGTTGGAAAAACGTTAGTAAAAACTTTAGGAAATGTTCAAACTACAGATCATGGCTCAGACGGATAGCACAAGATAATATTAACCAGGTATTTAATTTAATTCAATATAGTTGTCTAAAAAGTGACGGAAATACTGAATTAAATTAAAAAGTAATTATACATCGCCCAGAGCTATGCGCCATAGTACTGATGCTTTATTACTATATACAAGACGTAGAATTATTTTATTGCTATAATGATTTAAGAAAAAACTGAAGAAAATATCTGATACTCTTGTATCTCTCAAAAAAATAAAATACAAATAAAGTAATTTTAATGATATTTGTTAATTATCAACTCAGTTCTGTTTTTATCAGTAATGGTATATGACAAAAATCACATTAATCTTAAATACGAAAAGAATACAAACATAATTAAAATATCTTCAATATTTTTGTTAATATGAGCTTTACAAAATTTAATTCTGCTATAAAAAATCAAAATAATTTCATCACGCCCGAGATCTGATACTTCATTTCATCGCTCTCTTGTAAACAAATTCTTTATATATTTTTACCTAGTTCTCGTGTATTTTTCAACCGATTTTTAAAATGAATGTCATTATACTTTTGTTAATTTTCTAGTTTTCCGCTTTGATATATATTCTTATTTAGAGTATCATAAATACCTGCCATACTCAGCATCGAATGTAATGTTTAAATATTTAAAATGCTTCCAAAGTAAACACAACAGATTAAACAATAGACACGGATTTGAATAAGCTGAACCGATATGACATGAAGTTAAATAACGAAGAGGGGGCTAGTTAGATAAGATTAGACGATTTCCATGCAGGGAAGAACGGTTAATAAAAAATTCTGACAAACGGAGGACCTCCGAGATGAAGTTTAAATAACGAGGAACGGGATAGTTAGATAAGATTAGACGATTTCCAAGCAGGGAAGGACGGTTAATAAAAAATTCTGACAAACGGAGGACCTCCGAGATGAAGTTTAAATAACGAGGAACGGGATAGTTAGATAAGATTAGACGATTTCCAAGCAGGGAAGGACGGTTAATAAAAAATTCTGACAAACGGAGGACCTCCGAGATGAAGTTTAAATAACGAGGAATGGGATAGTTAGATAATATTAAAGACAATTTCCATGCAGGAAAGAACGGTTAATAAAAATTCTGACAAACGGAGGACCTCCGAGATGAAGTTTAAATAACGAGGAATGGGATAGTTAGATAATATTAAAGACAATTTCCATGCAGGAAAGAACGGTTATTAAAAATTCTGACAAACGGAGGACCTCCGAGATGAAGTTTAAATAACGAGGAACGGGATAGTTAGATAAGATTAAAGACGATTTCCAAGCAGGGAAGAACGGTTAATAAAAATTCTGACAAACGGAGGACCTCCGAGATGAAGTTTAAATAACGAGGAACGGGATAGTTAGATAAGATTAAAGACGATATCCATGCAGGGAAGAACGGTTAATAAAAATTCTGACAAACGGAGGACCTCCGAGATGAAGTTTAAATAACGAGGAACGGGATAGTTAGATAAGATTAAAGACGATATCCATGCAGGGAAGAACAGTTAATAAAAAATTCTGACGGTAAATTTGGCTGAAGTGGTCACAGTTTCATTCAAATCAATTTATTCATCCTCATGATGTATCTTATTTATTAAAAAATACAAATTGCGGCTAGAGTTAAAATAATTCATTTTTTGTCTTACGTTCAATAATCATTAGGCGGATAAGGGAGATATGATTTATAACTCATTCAAGGTAGTTAAACATTTTTCATTGTTTTTATTTAGTCATCATCAACCAAGTATATTTATTTTTGTATGCTTAGGTCAATTAATCCTCTTTCCTCCCTAGTTCTCCCCATTGTCAAAGAGCTCAATTTCATACATCTTAGAATTTAGTTTGTGTTCCAGTATACTGTATTAAATAATAAATCGTAAGTTATTTGTAAGCTAAGTTGATGATTTATTGCTAAACCTTTATTATTGGTAAAGGTCTTACTGCACAGAACTCAACAGCTGAGATAAACACTTCATTACAGAGATACATTCCAATTTACATAACTTATTCCATTCAATTAGAGCTTTAGTGCTGTATAAAATGAATGTGGTTAAAGTTATGAAAATTAAGACATTTGAGTTAATGAAATTAGTTTGCGAAGGAACAACCGTTAAAATGGAATAAAATTATATGTTCCGAAATTAGTACGGAATACGTTTACACGACGCAAATGAATTTTATTAATCACTTAAACAATAGTTTATGTTTATCCGAACTTTATATTTAGTAAATTTGTTAAAACTTACTGAGACAGAACGTTTCGCTATGTGCCGATCTTCATCAGTGTCTTCTACTTGGAGATGTTGGGTCAAGCGGTGACGGTTTTAAAGGTAGGTTTTCGATATTATCAAAGATTATGTGTGATTTGTATTGTGTTTGTTCGTTAATTATGTTTGTATTTTGTGTGTCTGTAAATTTCATATTGTTCTAGTGTGTTGAGATGTGGTCCTTTTTTGTTGATGTGTAGGATTTCTAAATTATGATAAATATTGGTGTATTTGTGTCCTGTTTCTTTTAAGTGATTGTAAAATGTTGATTTGGTGTTATGTTTGTGTTCTTCGACTCTTTGTTTAAAGCTGCGACCTGTTTGTCCAATGTAGAATTTGTTACATTCGTCGCAGTTTAGTTTGTATACGCATGGTGCTTGTAGTTTATCTTTGTTGTTGGTGTTGTGTTGTATTTTGTATTGTAATTTGTTATTGGTTTTGTATACTATTTTGTAATATATTTTTCGAAATTTGCAGGCTATTTTGTTTGTTGTTTTGTTTATGAATGGTAATGTGATGTATTTGTTTTCCCTGTCTGTAGTTTTAATTTTAGTGTTTTTTTGGTATTTTGTACCATAGTGTGTCTATTATTGTGGTGTTGTATCCATTTGTGTATGCTAAATATTTAATTGTCTAGTTCTTTGTTTATGTTTTCTGTGGTCATTGGGACTTCTTTAAGTCTATGGAGCATGGATCTGAAGGCAGCGTGTTTGTGTTGGATAGGGTGGTTTGAGGTGTTGTGAACGCAAATGAATTGTAATGGATATTGAGACAGACAATTAACTCACGTATGAATTGCCTAATTATATTTCGCAACATTTTATGATCCAGCTTTGAAATTCTTCTTTAGTCATTCTTGATTAAATACAATTTTAAGAAATCAAACCTCGTACAAACGTTAGCGCCTAAGTTGTATTGGTTATGAGCAATGAATCCGGGATAGTATATAAATTTTAAAATGACGAATATCAGATCTCGTTTGTAGGAAAATGTGTGAGATATGATATAAGATCTGACCGGTTAGTCAAACTGTTAAATCTTAATCTATTTAAATTTAACCTAACCTAACATAACCTTTTTAGACCCGCTGAGGCTTAACACATGCTGACAAACCAGAACTTTGAACTAAAATAAAAAACAAATAGAATTTTTTCATATAGGCCTGCTGTTATATTATTTTGCTAGTATTATTTAAAAAATTAATGAAATTTGTTTCTGACTGACGTTATCAATTTATGATCAAATCCGTAACACACCGATTTCCAATTCGTTCTACTAAAATAATTTTTAATGTTTGAGTTAGTCTTCTGTTCTTTAATAAGAATTTAAATTTTTAAATATGTAAAACTATATTATAGAAATTCCTTAGTAAATTTGTTTTGTAAAGGGTAAAGGACTGAACATTTGATAAACCATGTCGCTACATCCCATATTATGTGGCGAAGTATGTACAATTTTAAGTCCCCTAAATTGACTGTTTACTTCGAAACGCACGAGAGTGAAGAGTTTCAACACGATAAAAAGACCTCTTTGTCTGACCAACCAAAGGCGATATACTCTTATAACTTGCAAACGTGCTTCGTTAACCTCGTATGGAGCCCGGAAGCACCAATACAATTTACAATAGTTATAATTTGAATTTAAAGCAGGCAATAATTTTCGTGGAAAGCTGCCCTCCAAGGCTGGCTTCTTGCAAAAGATTCAGAAGCAATCAGAATCATGATCTCGGGTCTATCTCAGGGTTGTCCAACTGGCGGCCCGGCAATTGTTTTTCAAAATTTAAAAGAAATAGTGATTTAATAAAATTATACAAAATTGGGTCATTGTATTAGTTGAAGCCATCTAATTGCCTTAAAATGCAATATTTTGGATCTAATTTAAAAATAGTTTAACCCGGTCAAGGTTTGGAGAAGGTTTGGCGCGCGGTTTGGCTCAAAGATTGAGTTTCGCCCCCCCCCCCTGTAAGTTGGACAACTCTGGTCTATCTTATTCTGGCATACTACCTTTCACGTCATCTGGATCAAAGTCAACCAAACTCAAATCGACTTTTTCATATCTTCAATTAGTTGCTTTTTGAGTTGTAACATTAATACTTATATGCTTCGTAGAGTACTGCGCCTCTATTGAAGCATTAGTTGTAATTAATTGAGTTTATCAGACTTGTTTGAAGGCAGGAACTTACACTGAGCCTTCAAGTGGTGTTACACTTTACCGGAATCGGTAGCAGTGTAATAGAAATAATGTAAAGCCACCTAAGTAGTGATATGGCATTAAAATATCGAATAACTTTATGTCAACTAATAAATAGAGGAGCAACTTCGATGGAATCCTTAATCTAACATATTTGTAAACGTTAGGAATATTATTATACATTTGAGTGCTCTCTTCTGCCTATCCTAACAATAAGCTATCGTTCTTTGTTCACGCGTTTCGGAATTTCTCCATTTTCAAAACTTATACTGCACTCTTACATTATCAAAAATCTATACCCTATTGGTTTAGATTTTGTATTTAAAAATACAGTATAGATTTTTGACAATGTAAGAGTGCAGGTAAAGTTCTGAAAATGGAGAAATTCCGAAACGCGTCAATAAAGAACAATAGTTTAATGTTAGGAAAGGCAGAAGAGAATAACTAAGAATTTGTTTTTAAATAGGAAAAAAACATTAATTGGAAATTTATCACAGAAATGGAACATTTATTTAATAAGTGCTCCAGGGCTGTCCTTTCTTATGATTCAATCGGAGTTCTCTAATTGTAAATAACCCATTCTTCTAGATTTTGATGAAGAGTTCGGTCAATTTATATTTCTTCTGTCATGTTCCTGTCCTTCAATGAAGACAACCAGTAGTTTTTTGGACTCCCAGACATTGTATTTATTCTTAAGCTCAGCGATTCTATTTGGGGGTATTTTTCTGCGACGACGTCGTTGAATCTTCTCCCAGAAGGTTGTCCCGGAATTAAATTTCGTTTCTTTTGTATGAGAAATGTCACCAACTGGTGTTATTTCGGAACTGGTAGGCCTAATTACTAAATTCGATGCCAAACATTGTTCAAATCAATTATTGACTAACATTTCAATATCACTTTTGTATGCTTTCTTATTTTACCCCATATCACTTTGTTTTTATTTAATATATATTGCTCATTTTATTCTATTATCAATGTCACGAGGACATAATATAGTTTATTGTGTAAACATTTTAAACTGCTATAGTCAATGCGAAATAACAAGAACGCTCTTTCCAACTAAAACCAGCTGTGTCTCTAACGTCTAGTCTTCGCTCTTAATATGGTTTCTTAGAGATATACCGATAATGTGAACTGAATGATAGGGTAGGAAAGGAAACATCCCCTTTGAATGCTCTAATAGGGCTTGCTACTGAAAAGAGTCGGGGTTCGTCAAGAGGACACAATTAGAACAGATAAAAGCAGGGACAAATCCTCACAGGATTTACACGTCCTTATAGGTCTTAACGGGGTCGTTATTACGATCTATGTTCCAAAGATGTTATCTCTTGAGAAATGTCGTAAATGCTGACGAACTTGTGAAGTAGTATTTTATTAGGTTGTTTTAATCGGAAGGGATATTTTAAAATACATTTGTTTTTGTTTTTTTAACGAGGAGTAAATATTTCCTATTATTTTGTGAAAAGTTACTAAATACCTTGACATTAATTTATATGGATTGACTTAACGTAACTTGGCGCTATGAAAAGATTAATTACCCTTACATCTCCTTAATCTAATCTAACGTAGCCTAACCTTACTAAATCTAAACTAACTTAACTTAATCCATTCTTACCTTACCATACCAATCTAACGTACCCCAACTTTCCCTAATATCACCTAACCTTACCCTATCTAATCTAATCTTACCTAAACTAACCCAACCTAATCCATCCTAACCTTCATTACTCTATCTAACCTAACCTTATTTAATCTAAACTAACTTTAATACATTCTTACCTTACCTTACCAATTTAACGTACCCTAACTTTCCCTAATATCACATAACCTTACCCTATCTAATCTAATCTCACCTAAACTAACCCATCCTAATCCATCCTAACCTTACATTATTTTATCTAACCTAACCTTACTTAATCTAAACTAACTTAACTTAATTCATTCTTACCTTACCATACCAATCTAACGTACCCCAACTTTCCCTAATATCACCTAACCTTACCCTATCTAATCTAATGTTACCTAAACTAACCCAACCTAATCCATCCTAACCTTCATTACCCTATCTAACCTAACCTTACTTAATCTAAACTAACTTTAATCCATTCTTACCTTACCTTACCAATTTAACGTACCCCAACTTTCCCTAATATCACCTAACCTTACCCTATCTAATCTAATGTTACCTAAACACACCCATCCTAATCCATCCTAACCTTCATTACTCTATCTAACCTAACCTTACTTAATCTAAACTAACTTTAATCCATTCTTACCTTACCTTACCAATTTAACGTACCCTAGTTTTCCCTAATATCACATAACCTTACCCTATCTAATCTAATGTTACCTAAACTAACCCAACCTAATCCATCCTAACCTTACATTATTTTATCTAACCTAACCTAACTTAATCTAAACTAACTTAACTTAATCCATTCTTACCTTACCTTACCAATCTAACGTACCCTAATGTTCCCTAATACCATCTAACTAATCTAATCTAACCTAAACTATCCCAACATAATTCATCCTAACCTTACATTACCCAATCTAACCTAACCTAACCTAATAAACCAAAATATGTTCGTAAACTAACCTTTGACGATCCTTCCAACAAGTCTGAAACAAATACTAAGGGTAAAAAAATCTTTTAACTTTATGTGTAGCATAAAACCTCTAAACCACAAATAACATTTTATTTAAACCTTATGCACATTTCGATTGCACAGCAATCATCTTCAGAGGTATTTAAAAAATACACAACACAGTTGTATTTTTTAAATACCTCTGTAGATGATTGCTGGGCAATCGAAATGTACATAAGGTTTAAATAAAATGTTATTGTGGTTTAGAGGTTTTATTTATTTAAAAATAAACATTACGCCACAGTTGTTTCATATAGTTATTTATGTGTAGCAATGTCCCAAAAAAATAAACAATCAAGCTCAATATTAAAACTTTGAAAAAAAAAGTTGCAACCATTCTTTATTGAATTAAGTAGAAGGGTGGGAGGGGGAGAAATATAAGCTTGAGACAGAATATTTGTTTCTCTGTAAAGAATTTGTATTGGAATAACACATTTTGAAATTTGTGTATATAAAGTATATAAATATATATTAAATAAAGAGAGGATAAGTAAACAAAATTTAAGAAGTTAATATAAGAATCGATGACGTAATCCAACTTAAACATTTTTTTATTTATATACAAACATAATTTCGTACAAAACATGCCTAATTTTACTCGAATAAAGACTTATTTATTAAAACATTGTTGCAAGCAAATAAAATTTAAATGCAAAATTAATACATAGCTTATAATTTATAGACTCATAATTACATTTAATACTAGGCCTATGTTATTAATAGTAACTGACACTAATGCATAATTACATTTAATAGTAGGCCTATGTTATTAATAGTAACTGACATTAATGCATAATTGCATTTAATACTAGGCCTATGTTATTAATAGTAACTGACATTAATGCATAATTACATTTAATAGTAGGCCTATGTTATTAATAGTAACTGACATTAATGCATAATTACATTTAATACTAGGCCTATGTTATTAATAGTAACTGACACTAATACATAATTACATTTAATAGTAGGCCTATGTTATTAATAGTAACTGACATTAATGCATAATTGCATTTAATACTAGGCCTATGTTATTAATAGTAACTGACATTAATGCATAATTACATTTAACACTAGGCCTATGTTATTAATAGTAACTGACATTAGTGCATAATTACATTAAATAGTAGGCCTATGTTATTAATAGTAACTGACATTAATGCATAATTACATTTAATACTAGGCCTATGTTATTAATAGTAACTGACATTAATGCATAATTACATTTAATAGTAGGCCTATGTTATTAATTCTAACTGACATTAATGCATAATTACATTTAATAGTAGGCCTATGTTATTAATAGTAACTGACATTAATGCATAATTACATTTAATACTAGGCCTATATTATTAATAGTAACTGACATTAATGCATAATTACATTTAATAGTAAGCCTATGTTATCAATAATAACTGACATTAATGCATAATTACATTTAATACTAGGCCTATGTTATTAATAGTAACTGACATTAATGCATAATTACATTTAATACTAGGCCTATGTTATTAAGAGTAACTGACATTAATGCATAATTACATTTAATACCAGGCCTATGTTAATAATAGTAACTGACACTAATGCATAATTACATTTAATAGTAGGCCTATGTTATTAATAGTAACTGACATTAATGCATAATTACATTTATTACTAGGCCTATGTTATTAATAGTAACTGACATTAATGCATAATTACATTTTATAGTAGGCCTATGTTAATAATAGTAACTGACATTAATGCATAATTACATTTAATACTAGGCCTATGTTATTAATAGTAACTGACATTAATGCATAATTACATTTAATACTAGGCCTATGTTATTAATAGTAACTGACATTATTGCATAATTACATTTAATACTAGGCCTATGTTATTAATAGTAACTGACATTAATGCATAATTACATTTAATACTAGGCCTATGTTATTAATAGTAACTGACATTAATGCATAATTACATTTAATAGTAGGCCTATGTTATTAATAGTAACTGACATTAATGCATAATTACATTTAATACTAGGCCTATGTTATTAATAGTAACTGACATTAATGCATAATTACATTTAATAGTAGGCCTATGTTATTAATAGTAACTAACATTAATGCATAATTACATTTAATACTAGGCCTATGTTATTAATAGTAACTGACATTAATGCATAATTGCATTTAATACTAGGCCTATGTTATTAATAGTAACTGACATTAATGCATAATTACATTTAATACTAGGCCTATGTTATTAATAGTAACTGACATTAATGCATAATTACATTTAATAGTAGGCCTATGTTATTAATAGTAACTGACATTAATGCATAATTACATTTAATACTAGGCCTATGTTATTAATAGTAACTGACATTAATGCATAATTACATTTAATAGTAGGCCTATGTTATTAATAGTAACTGACATTAATGCATAATTACATTTAATACTAGGCCTGTGTTATTAATAGTATCTGACATTAATGCATAATTACATTTATTACTAGGCCTATGTTATTAATAGTAACTGACATTAATGCATAATTACATTTAATACTAGGCCTATGTTATTAATAGTAACTGACATTAATGCATAATTACATTTAACACTAGGCCTATGTTATTAATAGTAACTGACATTAGTGCATAATTACATTTAATAGTAGGCCTATGTTATTAATAGTAACTGACATTAATGCATAATTACATTTAATACTAGGCCTATGTTATTAATAGTAACTGACATTAATGCATAATTACATTTAATAGTAGGCATATGTTATTAATTGTAACTGACATTAATGCATAATTACATTTAATAGTAGACCTATGTTATTAATAGTAACTGACATTAATGCATAATTACATTTAATACTAGGCCTATATTATTAATAGTAACTGACATTAATGCATAATTACATTTAATAGTAAGCCTATGTTATCAATAATAACTGACATTAATGCATAATTACATTTAATACTAGGCCTATGTTATTAATAGTAACTGACATTAATGCATAATTACATTTAATACTAGGCCTATGTTATTAATAGTAACTGACATTAATGCATAATTACATTTAATACTAGGCCTATGTTATTGATAGTAACTGACATTAATGCATAATTACATTTAATAGTAAGCCTATGTTATCAATAATAACTGACATTAATGCATAATTACATTTAATACTAGGCCTATGTTATTATTAGTAACTGACATTAATGCATAATTACATTTAATACTTGGCCTATGATATTAAGAGTAACTGACATTAATGCATAATTACATTTAATACCAGGCCTATGTTAATAATAGTAACTGACACTAATGCATAATTACATTTAATAGTAGGCCTATGTTATTAATAGTAACTGACATTAATGCATAATTGCATTTAATACTAGGCCTATGTTATTAATAGTAACTGACATTAATGCATAATTACATTTAATACTAGGCCTATGTTATTAATAATAACTGACATTAATGCATAATTACATTTAATACTAGGCCTATGTTATTAATAGTAACTGACATTATAGCATAATTACATTTAATAGTAGGCCTATGTTATTAATAGTAACTGACATTAATGCATAATTACATTTAATACTAGGCCTATGTTATTAATAGTAACTGACATTAATGCATAATTACATTTAATAGTAGGCCTATGTTATTAATAGTAACTGACATTAATGCATAATTACATTTATTACTAGGCCTATGTTATTAATAGTAACTGACATTAATGCATAATTACATTTTATAGTAGGCCTATGTTAATAATAGTAACTGACATTAATGCATAATTACATTTAATACTAGGCCTATGTTATTAATAGTAACTGACTTTAATGCATAATTACATTTAATACTAGGCCTATGTTATTAATAGTAACTGACATTAATGCATAATTACATTTAATACTAGGCCTATGTTATTAATAGTAACTGACATTAATGCATAATTACATTTATTACTAGGCCTATGTTATTAATAGTAACTGACATTAACGCATAATTACATTTAATAGTAGGCCTATGTTATTAATAGTATCTGACATTAATGCATAATTACATTTAATACTAGGCCTATGTTATTAATAGTAACTGACATTAATGCATAATTACATTTAATACTAGGCCTATGTTATTAATAGTAACTGACATTAATGCATAATTACATTTAATAGTAGGCCTATGTTATTAATAGTAACTGACATTAATGCATAATTACATTTAATACTAGGCCTATGTTATTAATAGTAACTGACATTAATGCATAATTTCATTTAATACTAGGCCTATGTTATTAATAGTAACTGACATTAATGCATAATTACATTTAATACTAGGCCTATGTTATTAATAGTAACTGACATTAATGCATAATTACATTTAATAGTAGGCCTATGTTATTAATAGTAACTGACATTAATGCATAATTACATTTAATAGTAGGCCTATGTTATTGATAGTAACTGACATTAATGCATAATTACATTTAATAGTAGGCCTATGTTATTGATAGTAACTGACATTAATGCATAATTACATTTAATACTAGGCCTATGTTATTAATAGTAACTGACATTAATGCATAATTACATTTAATAGTAGGCCTATGTTATTGATAGTAACTGACATTAATGCATAATTACATTTAATACTAGGCCTATGTTATTAATAGTAACTGACATTAATGCATAATTACATTTAATAGTAGGCCTATGTTATTAATAGTAACTGACATTAATGCATAATTACATTTTATAGTAGGCCTATGTTATTAATAGTAACTGACATTAATGCAAAATTACATTTAATACTAGGCCTATGTTATTAATAGTAACTGACATTAATGCATAATTACATTTAATACTAGACCTATGTTATTAATAGTAACTGACATGAATGCATAATTACATTTAATACTAGGCCTATGTTATTAATAGTAACTGACATTAATGCATAATTACATTTAATACTAGGCCTATGTTATTAATAGTAACTGACATTAATGCATAATTACATTTAATACTAGGCTTATGTTATTAATAGTAACTGACATTAATGCATAATTACATTTAATACTAGGCCTATGTTATTAATAGTAACTGACATTAATGCATAATTACATTTAATACTAGGCCTATGTTATTAATAGTAACTGACATTAATGCATAATTACATTTAATACTAGGCCTATGTTATTAATAGTAACTGACATTAATGCATAATTACATTTAATACTAGGCCTATGTTATTAATAGTAACTGACATTAATGCATAATTACATTTAATACTAGGCCTATGTTATTAATAGTAACTGACATTAATGCATAATTAGATTTAATACTAGGCCTATGTTATTAATAGTAACTGACATTAATGCATAATTACATTTAATATTAGGCCTATGTTATTAATAGTAACTGACATTAATGCATAATTACATTTAATAGTAGGCCTATGTTATTAATAGTAACTGACATTAATGCATAATTACATTTAATAGTAGGCCTATGTTATTAATAGTAACTGACATTAATGCATAATTACATTTAATAGTAGGCCTATGTTATTAATAGTAACTGACATTAATGCATAATTAATTTAATACTAGGCCTATGTTATTATTAGTAACTGACATTAATGCATAATTACATTTAATACTAGGCCTATGTTATTAATAGTAACTGACATTAATGCATAATTACATTTAATACTAGGCCTATGTTATTAATAGTAACTGACATTATTGCATAATTACATTTAATACTAGGCCTATGTTATTGATAGTAACTAACATTAATGCATAATTACATTTAATAGTAGGCCTATGTTATTGATAGTAACTGACATTAATGCATAATTACATTTATTAGTAGGCCTATGTTATTAATAGTAACTGACATTAATGCATAATTTCATTTTATAGTAGGCCTATGTTATTAATAGTAACTGACATTAATGCATAATTACATTTAATAGTAGGCCTATGTTATTAATAGTAACTGACATTAATGCATAATTACATTTAATACTAGGCCTATGTTATTGATAGTAACTGACATTAATGCATAATTACATTTTATAGTAGGCCTATGTTATTAATAGTAACTGACATTAATGCATAATTACATTTTATAGTAGGCCTATGTTATTGATAGTAACTGACATTAATGCATAATTACATTTTATAGTAGGCCTATGTTATTGATAGTAACTGACATTAATGCATAATTACATTTTATAGTAGGCCTATGTTATTGATAGTAACTGACATTAATGCATAATTACATTTTATAGTAGGCCTATGTTATTGATAGTAATTGACATTAATGCATAATTACATTTTATAGTAGGCCTATGTTATTGGTAGTAACTGACATTAATGCATAATTACATTTTATAGTAGGAGTATGTTATTAATAGTAACTGACATTAATGCATAATTAAATTTAATACTAGGCCTATGTTATTGATAGTAACTGACATTAATGCATAATTACATTTTATAGTAGGCCTATGTTATTGATAGTAACTGACATTAATGCATAATTACATTTTATAGTAGGCCTATGTTATTAACAGAAACTGACATTAATGCATAATTACATTTAATAGTAGGCCTATGTTATTAATAGTAACTGACATTAATGCATAATTACATTTAATACTAGGCCAATGTTATTGATAGTAACTGACATTAATGCATAATTACATTTTATAGTAGGCCTATGTTATTAATAGTAACTGACATTAATGCATAATTACATTTAATAGTAGGCCTATGTTATTAATAGTAACTGACATTAATGCATAATTACATTTAATACTAGGCCTATGTTATTAATAGTAACTGACATTAATGCATAATTACATTTAATACTAGGCCTATGTTATTAATAGTAACTGACATTAATGCATAATTACATTTAATATTAGGCCTATGTTATTAATAGTAACTGACATTAATGCATAATTACATTTAATAGTAGGCCTATGTTATTGATAGTAACTGACATTAATGCATAATTACATTTTATAGTAGGCCTATGTTATTAATAGTAACTGACATTAATGCATAATTACATTTAATAGTAGGCCTATGTTATTAATAGTAACTGACATTAATGCATAATTACATTTAATACTAGGCCTATGTTATTAATAGTAACTGACATTAATGCATAATTACATTTAATACTAGGCCTATGTTATTAATAGTAACTGACATTAATGCATAATTACATTTAATATTAGGCCTATGTTATTAATAGTAACTGACATTAATGCATAATTACATTTAATAGTAGGCCTATGTTATTAATAGTAACTGACATTAATGCATAATTACATTTAATACTAGGCCTATGTTATTAATAGTATCTGACATTAATGCATAATTACATTTAATACTAGGCCTATGTTATTAATAGTAACTGACATTAATGCATAATTACATTTAACACTAGGCCTATGTTATTAATAGTAACTGACATTAATGCATAATTACATTTATTACTAGGCCTATGTTATTATTAGTAACTGACATTAATGCATAATTACATTTAATACTAGGCCTATGTTATTAATAGTAACTGACATTAATGCATAATTACATTTAATACTAGGCCTATGTTATTAATAGTAACTGACAATAATGCATAATTACATTTAATACTAGGCCTATGTTATTAATAGTAACTGACATTAATGCATAATTACATTTAATACTAGGCCTATGTTATTAATAGTAACTGACATTAATGCATAATTAGATTTAATACTAGGCCTATGTTATTAATAGTAACTGACATTAATGCATAATTACATTTAATACTAGGCCTATGTTATTAATAGTAACTAACATTAATGCATAATTACATTTAATACTAGGCCTATGTTATTAATAGTAACTGACATTAATGCATAATTACATTTAATACTAGGCCTATGTTATTAATAGTAACTGACATTAATGCATAATTACATTTAATAGTAGGCCTATGTTATTAATAGTAACTGACATTAATGCATAATTACATTTAATAGTAGGCCTATGTTATTAATAGTAACTGACATTAATGCATAATTACATTTAATAGTAGGCCTATGTTATTAATAGTAACTGACATTAATGCATAATTACATTTAATACTAGGCCTATGTTATTAATAGTAACTGACATTAATGCATAATTACATTTAATAGTAGGCCTATGTTATTAATAGTAACTGACATTAATGCATAATTACATTTAATACTAGGCCTATGTTATTAATAGTAACTGACATTAATGCATAATTACATTTAATACTAGGCCTATGTTATTAATAGTAACTGACATTAATGCATAATTAGATTTAATACTAGGCCTATGTTATTAATAGTAACTGACATTAATGCATAATTACATTTAATACTAGGCCTATGTTATTAATAGTAACTGACATTAATGCATAATTACATTTAATACTAGGCCTATGTTAATAATAGTAACTGACATTAATGCATAATTAGATTTAATACTAGGCCTATGTTATTAATAGTAACTGACATTAATGCATAATTACATTTAATACTAGGCCTATGTTATTAATAGTAACTGACATTAATGCATAATTACATTTAATAGTAGGCCTATGTTATTAATAGTAACTGACATTAATGCATAATTACATTTAATAGTAGGCCTATGTTATTAATAGTAACTGACATTAATGCATAATTACATTTAATACTAGGCCTATGTTATTAATAGTAACTGACATTAATGCATAATTACATTTAATAGTAGGCCTATGTTATTAATAGTAACTGACATTATTGCATAATTACATTTAATACTAGGCCTATGTTATTAATAGTAACTGACATTAATGCATAATTACATTTAATACTAGGCCTATGTTATTAATAGTAACTGACATTAATGCATAATTAGATTTAATACTAGGCCTATGTTATTAATAGTAACTGACATTAATGCATAATTACATTTAATACTAGGCCTATGTTATTAATAGTAACTGACATTAATGCATAATTACATTTAATACTAGGCCTATGTTATTAATAGTAACTGACAATAATGCATAATTACATTTAATACTAGGCCTATGTTATTAATAGTAACTGACATTAATGCATAATTACATTTAATACTAGGCCTATGTTATTGATAGTAACTGACATTAATGCATAATTACATTTAATAGTAGGCCTATGTTATTGATAGTAACTGACATTAATGCATAATTACATTTAATAGTAGGCCTATGTTATTAATAGTAACTGACATTAATGGATAATTACATTTTATAGTAGGCCTATGTTATTAATAGCAAACTGACATTAATGCATAATTACATTTAATAGTAGGCCTATGTTATTAATAGTAACTGACATTAATGCATAATTACATTTAATACTAGGCCTATGTTATTGATAGTAACTGACATTAATGCATAATTACATTTTATAGTAGGCCTATGTTATTAATAGTAACTGACATTAATGCATAATTACATTTTATAGTAGGCCTATGTTATTGATAGTAACTGACATTAATGCATAATTACATTTTATAGTAGGCCTATGTTATTAATAGTAACTGACATTAATGCATAATTACATTTAATAGTAGGCCTATGTTATTAATAGTAACTGACATTATTGCATAATTACATTTAATACTAGGCCTATGTTATTAATAGTAACTGACATTAATGCATAATTACATTTAATACTAGGCCTATGTTATTAATAGTAACTGACATTAATGCATAATTAGATTTAATACTAGGCCTATGTTATTAATAGTAACTGACATTAATGCATAATTACATTTAATACTAGGCCTATGTTATTAATAGTAACTGACATTAATGCATAATTACATTTAATACTAGGCCTATGTTATTAATAGTTACTGACAATAATGCATAATTAGATTTAATACTAGGCCTATGTTATTAATAGTAACTGACATTAATGCATAATTACATTTAATACTAGGCCTATGTTATTGATAGTAACTGACATTAATGCATAATTACATTTAATAGTAGGCCTATGTTATTGATAGTAACTGACATTAATGCATAATTACATTTAATAGTAGGCCTATGTTATTAATAGTAACTGACATTAATGGATAATTACATTTTATAGTAGGCCTATGTTATTAATAGCAAACTGACATTAATGCATAATTACATTTAATAGTAGGCCTATGTTATTAATAGTAACTGACATTAATGCATAATTACATTTAATACTAGGCCTATGTTATTGATAGTAACTGACATTAATGCATAATTACATTTTATAGTAGGCCTATGTTATTAATAGTAACTGACATTAATGCATAATTACATTTTATAGTAGGCCTATGTTATTGATAGTAACTGACATTAATGCATAATTACATTTTATAGTAGGCCTATGTTATTAATAGAAACTGACATTAATGCATAATTACATTTAATAGTAGGCCTATGTTATTAATAGTAACTGACATTAATGCATAATTACATTTTATAGTAGGCCTATGTTATTGATAGTAACTGACATTAATGCATAATTACATTTTATAGTAGGCCTATGTTATTAATAGTAACTGACATTAATGCATAATTACATTTTATAGTAGGCCTATGTTATTAATAGTAACTGACATTAATGCATAATTACATTTTATAGTAGGCCTATGTTATTGATAGTAACTGACATTAATGCATAATTACATTTTATAGTAGGCCTATGTTATTAATAGAAACTGACATTAATGCATAATTACATTTAATAGTAGGCCTATGTTATTAATAGTAACTGACATTAATGCATAATTACATTTAATACTAGGCCTATGTTATTGATAGTAACTGACATTAATGCATAATTACATTTTATAGTAGGCCTATGTTATTAATAGTAACTGACATTAATACATAATTAATTTAACAGTAGGCCTATGTTATTAATAGTAACTGACATTAATACATAATTAATTTAATTGTAGGCCTATGTTATTAATAGTAACTGACATTAATACATAATTAATTTAATAGTAGGCCTATGTTATTAATAGTAACTGACATTAATACATAATTAATTTAATTGTAGGCCTATGTTATTAATAGTAACTGACATTAATGCATAATTAATTTAATAGTAGGCCTATGTTATTAATAGTAACTGACATTAATACATAATTAATTTAATTGTAGGCTATTATTATTAATAGTAACTGACAATAATTCATAATTAATTTAATTGTAGGCCTATGCTATTAATAGTAACTGACAATAATGCATAATTACATTTAATAGTAGGCCTATGTTATTAATAGTAACTGACAATAATTCATAATTACATTTAATACTAAAAATATTATTTTTATAGAGATCTTGTGTCAAATTACCACCTGAAAGTATTAAAAGGCAAGTTGTGTTTCACTGATGATGGAAACATGGTTGTCGAAACATGTTTGTTTGCCATTAAAGGTTTGAAAAATACATTTTACAGTATTTATGTGTTTTCTATTGCATGTCGACCTTGAAAGTTAAGAAAGGAAGGAGTTACTTAAGACTTTGGCACTTCAATTCTCAGCTGTTATTTTCTTTTCGATACAGACGAACCTTTTCAACAATGGGAACATTTTGCGGAAGTAACTTTAAAAAAAACCTATCCAACGTAAATGTAAATCGGAGAATATTTCTAAAGTTTTTGAACTGAACTAAAATATCTGGTATGATATTTTTCAGTTAATAATTGAATAACAATAATTCCTTGAAAGTATGGCAAAAAATCTATTCCTTCAATAAATTTGGACAAGTCAAGTGTTTTATTTCAGCTAACATTATTATATAGTATGGTTTGTGAATCTTTTTATATTAAACGATTTTTTAAATAATAGTTTTGTACAAAAATAAATTTTAAAGTGTTTAAAGGATTTGCTTTCAAGATTATTTCCTTCATTTCTTATCCACTGAATTCCGTAGCAGCATTTGTTTGCTTTGATGTTAATTTTAGACTTTTAATTAAGTATTATATTTCATTGTTTAAGTTAACGTTATACTATTGTAGAATTTAACTGTAATTAAATTTCGTTGACACTGTTTGCCTCTGCTTAAAGTAATGCGGTAGATCCGATGATTATCGCTAATTATATGCTAGTTAAATTTAAAATGCACAATATTTTAAAATTCTGTACTTTTTATTCAGTTGTGAAGGTAAAGTATCACTTATGTGGTGAAACGCGCCAATGTAAATTTTGTTTAATTTAGAAACAATTTACACACTATATATATATATATATATATATATATATATATATATATATATATATATATATATAGTCTATATATATATCTAAAGCAGGAAAAGAAAAGTTCACTTATACTATTATATCTTGGAGGTTAAATTGAAAACAAAAACTTTTAATTGCTTTTATGAATAATTTAGAGAATTCTTGAATTTTGTAGTCAATTACGTTCGGTGAATCTTATTAATCACTTAAAACAATAGTTTATGACTATCCAAACTTTAAATTTAGAAAATTTGATAAAATTTACTGAGACAGAATGTTTTCGATCGCTATGTGCCGATCTTCATCAGTGTCTTCTGCTTGGAGATGTAGGGTCAAGCGGTGACGGTTTTAAAGGTAGGTTTTCGATAGTATCAAATAGTATGTGTGATTTGTATTGTGTTTGTTCGTTTAGTATGTTTGTACTTTGTGTTATTGTGTGTCTG
Organism: Prosapia bicincta; assembly: GCA_036971475.1. NCBI lineage: Eukaryota > Metazoa > Arthropoda > Insecta > Hemiptera > Cercopidae > Prosapia > Prosapia bicincta. Next base: position 59,520,898 of record JBAIZL010000005.1, on the reverse strand, counting down.
TAAATTTCATGTTGTTCTAGTGTGTTGAGATGTGATCCTTTTTGTTGATGTGTAGGATTTCTAGGTTATGGTAAATGTCTGTGTATTTGTGTCCTGTTTCTTTTATGTGATTGTAAAAAAGAACACCAACTCAACATTTTACAATCATATAAAAGAAACAGGACACAAATACACAGACATTTACCACAACCTAGAAATCCTACGCATCAACAAAAAAGGACCACATCTCAACACACTGGAACAATATGAAATTTACAGACAAACAAAAACACAAAGTACAAACATATTAAACGAACAAACACAATACAAATCACACCTGTAGTTTTGATACTATCGAAAACCTACCTTTAAAACCGTCACCGCTTGACCCTACATCTCCAAGCAGAAGACACTGATGAAGATCGGCACATAGCGATCGAAAACGTTCTGTCTCCGTGTGTTTTAAGAAATTTACTAAATTTAAATTTCGGATAGTCATAAACTGTTGTTTTAAGTGATTAATTTAGAGAAATTTAAAAACCCATTTTAATAGTCCAGGCTTACAAGGCTTTAGGTCTTACTTAAAAGCTGTTAAAACCTGTGTATAAACAATGAACTGCGTGTAGAATCAGAACTAAAGTGGCGATATATTGTACAAAGAGTTCGTTTTTATAATTAGAATAAACCTGTTTGATTCTCATTTGGTACAAAAATTGAAATGAATAGTTTGGAGTTTTTTAACTAAAATTTATTAATCACTTTAACATTTATTTAAAATTTATTATCTGGCTTAACTGGCTTGTTAGTTAAGGTTATAAACAAAATGAATATACACAACTCACAATAATAGAACCTAATTTCAAACGCGTTTCGATGTCTTATGTAATCCTCATCAGTGATGCTACTACAAACATATAACTTTAACCGTAACTATAATTCACAATTATAAGTTATAACTATAGTTAGTTATATGTTTGTAATAGCATCACTGATGATGATGATATAAGACATCGAAACGCGTTTGAAATTAGGTTTTGTTATTGTGAGTTGTGTATATATATTTTGTTTATGTCTAGATTACGTTCAACTTGAGCACGTGGTAGTTGTCTTCAAGATAAACTCCTTTACACAGTATGATTTATCGAGGCTAGGTTTAACAAATGTTATAAACGTCTGCGATAGCCTGTAAATTTGGCTATTGCTAAATCTGTGACCAATATGAAACCAGCTTACACAACTTACGTTGTCTTCTGTCTACTGAAACAATGGATCCGAATTCGGATATCGAGTTTTAAATAGTCTTTTACGAATTAAAATTAAATTATCCAAGGTAAACCTAAACATCGTGTTCAGCGGTGAATGTTATATTCCCAATTGAATTCTGTTAAAACCATCCATAACTAAGAAGTCTCCTGAACTTGGAAATCTGTTTGTATTAGTTTTTACAGAGATGTTGTACCTCCTTCAGGAGGATCGTTAATCAAAACATCAAATTACTCGGTTCAGATGAAGCTAGCATTAAATCAAAAGGAGCGATTTAAAGTTTAAACTTCTGTAGGCACTCCTAACACATTTTTCGACGAAAGTAAAACTGTAAAAATATTACTGCACATTTCTGACAAAATTTTAAATGATAAACGAACCATATCGACGATTTTCGAAAGTCAGACACATTTTAATGTTAACAGATGATTTCGTTTTCACTTATTTCGAGGTTTTTTTTACATAATTTCGTTTAAAAGTATTGTATATTTTATTAAATAACGCATTGACGTATAATTTCATACATCTGTTATTTTTATTATTAGTAGGTTACTTCTTGTATTATGCATTAGTAATATGATTTATATATATATATATATATATATATATATATATATATATATATATATATATATATATATATATATAATAAGAAAAATGCAAATAGAAGAATAATTTATTGAATTTTACAATTGAAATAATTGTTTTACAAATTTTAAAAATTAATACAAAATTGATTAATGGTACCATCGTCAAATTTGGATATAAAACTAATAATAAATTAATAAATATAATAAATAATAATAATAAAAATATTATTATGCATGAAAAAACGGTGTATATAAATTAGAATGCGATTACTGTAATAACGTTTATATTGGGGAAACTAAGAACAAACTTGAAGATAGATATAAAGAACATTCCAATGCTTATAAAAAACCAGACATATATAAATCAAATTTTTATTACTATTGTATTAATAATAATCACTTATTTCCTAATGTAGATAATATGCGTATGATACTTATAAAAGAAATTAATAATTACCAAAGAATTATTATTTATGAAACTTTAGAAATATTAAAATATAATGAAGTAATAACGAAACTGATAAATGAACAGACACAAATAAAATCAAAATTTGACACTATATCAATGTTTGTAATGATAACGTAGGAAATTTATAAATTTGACACTACTGGAATATATTTGGCAACACATTTTGTTAGATCTAACTCACATTTGTATGTTTGATATTTTTCATTAATACACAAGAATACACACACACACACACACACACACACACACACACACACACACACACACACACACACACACACACACACACACACACACACACACACACACACACACACACACACACACACACACACACACACGCACGCACGCACACGCACGCACGCACCCACGCGCGCGCGCGCACACACACACACACACACACACACACACACACACACACACACACACACACACACACACACACACACACACACGCACGCACGCACACACACACACACACACACACACACACACACACACACACACACACACACACACACACACACACACACACACACACACACACATACACGCTATTAATATTATACTGTAATAAGTTATCGGTAAAATTACTGAGTTGGTAATGACCTAAGTTGTATTTGTTATTTCAGTTACCTATTCAATCCTTTTTTAAAAATTATAAAATTTATAAATATAATAAAATTTTAACTTAAATTTAAAAAAATTTAACGATGTACCAGTAAATTAATAATTTTCGATTGTTTTTATACATTTCATGACTTTCTATAAGATAATAAGGTATAGGCTACAATAAAGATAAAATTATACTTTTATAAGGTTACATTATGTTCTTATCGTTATGTTTTAACATATGTAGAAGGTTATGTTTTGTTGCGCCTTTTGGTCGCACTTCGGGAGTTCGTGCCTGACAGTCTCCCAGTTTCAAATGTTATACGTTATTAATTTCACTTAATAAAAGCAATAATTTTTGTTTATACTTAACAGTTTGTTCAGCGGTGCGTATTGTTTACCAAACCCAGTTACAGTGTCTGAGGTGCAGACGCTCTGTAATTTGTATCTACGAGGTCTTTAGGCCTTTGATGCAGGCGTTCATGTCGTTACCACCAATGAGACCGTAGCACCTTTGCGCGATAGTATTTACCTAAAAAGTTTTTTCGCCCCAAATTTAACATATTTCAAGATCAAGACCAGGAAGACGTCTGTTTCTTAGAAGGTGGAGCTACACAATAATTTCAACCTTCGCCCAACAAACCAGCAAGTCGACAGAAGGACTCTGTATCAACCCTTCACTTTAGGCTTATCAGCTGTCTAGCGAAGGAGGGGCAATCCCATATAAATATTCACATGAAGTGGGATTTAACGCCGAAAATGATAATACAGACCAATTAGTTCATAAAATTAGAAATATTTTCTATGTACCTTTGGGTAAAACACCAGAACGAAACGAAGTAACAGTGATGAGTGTAAAATTAACTTTTAGTGTAAAATTATGTAACTTTAAAACAAGGAGAAACATAGTATAGAGGAAAACTAATTTTTCAAAAAATAAAAAATTAATAATTAAACATTTTAAAAAAGTGAAATGTTAATTTGATGTAGACTATATAAATTCTAGCCATATGTGCTGACAAATAAAAGCACCAAATCTGAAGAGAAAGAGAGGAAATGTATTTGATATGGTAATAAGGACGAAGACATTTTCTGCCCTCTTGGGGGGGGGGGATCTTGAAAGGAAAAAAAGGTTTTGTCAGAAAAAGATATCAGTTGAAAGATGGCATTTAGATAAATGGTTCTTATTTGGAGACGAAGTTTTTAAGTCGCAAGATAAAGAGAGTGAGATTTCTGTTCGTAGTAAATGACCTGTTTTTCGGTAAAAAATTGTCAATGAGAAAAACAATCTGACACTATTTAAATGATTTTTCTTTGCAGTCTTTTAACGAGGTCTATTAGATACAGTTTTCCACTTTAATTTATTTTGCCTTTTTAACACATATAATATACTGTTGAGTATTGAAAATAATAAAAAATAGTTATTCACATAAACTGAATATTATTTCTTTAATTTTGTAGTCCATTACGTTCGGCGAATCTTAATTAATTAACATTAAACATTAGTTAATGACTATTCCAAATTAAACAATAGTTTATGACTATCCGAAATTTAACTTTAACTTTATTATTGTGTTTTTCGTTTAATATGTTTGTACTTTGTGTTTTTGTATGGTAAATGTCTGTGTATTTGTGTTTTGTTTCTTTTATGTGATTCTAAAATGTTGAGTTGGTGCTCTGTTTGTGTTCCTCGACTCTTTGTTTAAAGCTGCGACTTGTTTGCCCAATGTAGAATTTGTTGCACTTTAGTTTGTATACGCCTGGTGCTTGTAGTTTATCTTTGTTGTTGGTGTCGTGTTGTATTTTGTATTGTTCGGATTGTCATTAACTATTGTTTAAGTGATTATTGAATATTAATGTCAATGGCCAAATAAGTTGTTTGTTTTTTGCTCTAAGGGTTTTGTTTTCTATTATAGTATTTTCGATTGTACTAGTATACAGCTTTAAATAAATCTCTTCAGATCGTAATGTAAAAAAGGTAACCTATAGTCTTACATTTTACACAGTAAATATAATATACTCTATAGACAGAAAGACAAGGGTTTTAAAGAAACTTATCGGAAGAAAGAGACAGAGAGTGAAGGGAGAAAGAAGTTAAATGGAGAAATGGATAAGTTAAGGATACATTCAGGACAAAGTGATAGGACGACATATCGAAACAGTTCTTTAAAATATATCTGAAAACCTATTTTTTGTAGTTTGTTGAGACTGTGTAAAAAGGAAAGGGAGAGGGAGAGCGATGCAAGGCCGAAATTTAAACAAAAGTGTTCTGATTGTAACATCGAGAATCATTAATTATTGAATCCAATTATTGGAAGTGCTATTCATTTCTTGTGCCTCAGGTTTGGCACTTTTTAACAAGCTGTGTAAAACTTCATGTTTATAAATTTCCAATATGCTAGAAATGTGTAAAACAATGAAAGCCCCAATAATAAATAAATTAGGTTTACCACCGAAACCAGCGAAATACCAACAATATTGGGAACAAAGGTTGGTTGGGAATTAGTTCCCTTAAGGTCAGTTCAATGGAAATATATAGGATTAACAGGAAACGGGACAATAGGAATAGACGCTGTCTACCGAGACAATAGTCATAAGGAAACAATACCTTGATGACAGTTGTATAGTTTAATTATTTGTTTAATATCCTTTACGGATAACAAGGTTTTATATGTAGTACGGTGAGACAAAATTACCCCTCGAAATAAACGGGTTAGAACCCTTCTTGTCCTATTTACGACCAGGAGTACAAAAGCATTCACGTGTAAACAGACATATAATTAGCATTTACATCAATACTGTGATAAAATGTTTATATTTTGCCCAACATGGTTTCAACAGTGTGTACAGGCCAGAGCATCAACAGAATCGTCTAATGTGTAGAGAAGGGGGTTATATTTCGCCCAACATGGTTTCAACAGTTTGTTCAGACCAGGGCATCAACAGAATCGTCTGAGGTGTAGAGAAGGGAGTTATATTTTGCCCAACATGGTTTCAACAGTGTGCTCAGGTCAGGGCATCAACAGAATCGTCTGAGGTGTAGAGAAGGGGGTTATATTTTGCCCAACATGGTTTCAACAGTGTGTACAGGCCAGAGCATCAGCAGAATCGTCTAATGTGTAGAGAAGGGGGTTATATTTCGCCCAACATGGTTTCAACAGTTTGTTCAGACCAGGGCATCAACAGAATCGTCTGAGGTGTAGAGAAGGGAGTTATATTTTGCCCAACATGGTTTCAACAGTGTGCTCAGGTCAGGGCATCAACAGAATCGTCTGAGGTGTAGAGAAGGGGGTTATATTTTGCCCAACATGGTTTCAACAGTGTGTACAGGCCAGAGCATCAACAGAATCGTCTAATGTGTAGAGAAGGGGGTTATATTTCGCCCAACATGGTTTCAACAGTTTGTTCAGACCAGGGCATCAACAGAATCGTCTGAGGTGTAGAGAAGGGAGTTATATTTTGCCCAACATGGTTTCAACAGTATGCTCAGGTCAGGGCATCAACAGAATCGTCTGAGGTGTAGAGAATAGAGTTATATTTTGTCCAAAATTGTTTCAACAGTATTTTCAGGCCGGAGCATCAACAGAATCGTCTGAGGTGTAGAGAAGGGAGTTATATTTCGCCCAACATGGTTTTAACAGTGTTTTTAGGCCAGGACATCAACAGAATTGTCTGAGGTGTGAAGAAGCGAGTTATATTTTGCTCAAAATTGTTTCAACAGTGTGTTCAGACCAGGGCATCAACAGAATCGTCTGAGGTGTAGAGAAGGGAGTTATATTTTGCCCCACATGGTTTCAACAGTGTGTTCAAGCCGGGGCATCAACAAAATCGTCTGAGGCGTAGTAAAGGGAGTTATATTTTGCCCATCCTGGTTTCAACAGTGTTTTCAGGCCGGGGCATCAACAGAATCGTCTGAGGTGTAGAGAAGGGAGTTATATTTTGCCCATCCTGGTTTCAACAGTGTGTTCAAGCCGGGGCATCAACAAAATCGTCTGAGGTGTAGTAAAGGGAGTTATATTTTGCCCATCCTGGTTTCAACAGTGTTTTCAGGCCGGGGCATCAACAGAATCGTCTGAGGTGAAGAGAAGGGGGTTATATTTTGCCCAACATGGTTTCAACAGTGTTTTCAGGCTAGGACATCAACAGAATCGTCTGAGGTGTAGAGAAGGGAGTTATATTTTGCCCAACATGGTTTCAACAATGTTTTCAAGCCAGAGCATCACAGAATCGTCTGAGGTGTAGAGAAGGGAGCTATATTTTACCCAACATGGTTTCAACAGTGTGTTCAGGCGAGGACATCAACAGAATCGTCTGAGGTGTAGAGAAGGGAGTTATATTTTGCCCAACATGGTTTCAACAATGTTTTCAAGCCAGAGCACCAACAGAATCGTCTGAGGTGAAGAGAAGGGGGTTATATTTTGCCCAACATGGTTTCAACAATGTTTTCAAGCCAGAGCACCAACAGAATCGTCTGAGGTGAAGAGAAGGGAGTTATATTTTGCCCAACATGGTTTCAACAATGTTTTCAAGCCAGAGCACCAACAGAATCGTCTGAGGTGAAGAGAAGGGAGTTATATTTTGCCCAACATGGTTTCAACAATGTTTTCAAGCCAGAGCACCAACAGAATCGTCTGAGGTGTAGAGAAGGGAGCTATATTTTACCCAACATGGTTTCAACAGTGTGTTCAGGCGAGGACATCAACAGAATCGTCTGAGGTGTAGAGAAGGGAGTTATATTTTGCCCAACATGGTTTCAACAATGTTTTCAAGCCAGAGCATCAACAGAATCGTCTGAGGTGTAGAGAAGGGAGCTATATTTTGCCAACATGGTTTCAACAGTGTATTCAGGCCGGGGCATCAACAGAATCGTCTGAGGTGTAGTAAAGGGAGTTATATTTTGCCCATCCTGATTTCAACAGTGTTTTCAGGCCGGGGCATCAACAGAATCGTCTGAGGTGAAGAGAAGGGGGTTATATTTTGCCCAACATGGTTTCAACAGTGTTTTCAGGCGAGGACATCAACAGAATCGTCTGAGGTGTAGAGAAGGGAGTTATATTTTGCCCAACATGGTTTCAACAATGTTTTCAAGCCAGAGTATCAACAGAATCGTCTGAGGTGTAGAGAAGGGAGCTATATTTTGCCAACATGGTTTCAACAGTGTATTCAGGCCGGGGCATCAACAGAATCGTCTGAGGTGTAGAGAAGGGAGTTATATTTTGCCCAACATGGTTTCAACAGTATGCTCAGGTCAGGGCATCAACAGAATCGTCTGAGGTGTAGAGAAGAGAGTTATATTTTGCCCAACATGGTTTCAACAATGTTTTCAAGCCA